>JANIJG010005664.1:0-49059 GCA_024611175.1 Megaceryle torquata
ATAAATTAAATAACATTTTAAAATACAATAAAATAAAAAATAATTTAAAAATTAAAAAATAATTTAAAAACCCCAAAAAAAACCAAAAAAACCAAACCCCATAGCAGTCTCATACTCTTCTGTAGATACCTGAACAAAAAGTAGCCCATGCACTCTCCTGTTGACAGGACAAAGCACAGATGAGCAAAGAGGAGCTCCAGAAGCACTCGCAAGAACAGGGGCCTCTTACTCTATGCTCTCCCAATGAAACAAGATTTTTGCCATGGATAGATGGTACAACAAGGAAATTGGGGTGCCATGTCACCCCATTATCTTCTGGTAGAATGGAATGAAAATAATGCTTTATTGCTGCTGACTGAAATAATCAAATTGATGAAAAAGACAGTCTACCAAGAGTTCTCAATAACTCCAGTGAAAAGGTGCAGTTAACAACAGTCCTCTGCGTCTGATGTAACATCTCTCGTCTACACAAAGACACCCACCATACTGGCAGGTGAAAGCAAGTCACATACCATGTGTATTTATATGTGCAAATATATATACAGAGAGAGTCTATTCACCAGGGTATGGCATGTAACATTCAGTCCAGAGTTTTCAAATTTCAATGGCCTCATTTATGGCAATTATCATGGAGGAAAATAAAAGACATCACAAAGCAAAAGAGTAGTATGTTATTTCTATCATGAGACTGCTGGATATATTTCAGGAAACACAAGCACAGCAAGTGTAATTCAAAGAATCTCAATCTCTTCTGGGTCAAAAGAAAAGGAGGGTTTTTTCCTAGGCAACATAAAAGATATGTGGCTTTGTGCTTGTTCACTGATGGTAAAATGTCCTTTAAATGCCAAGCTAATTTAATTTCCTGTACCTAGTCAATGTGACCAGAACTTTTTTGAATGTCTTTGAAGTATTAAATGCATTAGAATAGAATGAATCTTCAAACTAGGCACTTGTTATACAAATACAGAGAGTAGCAGTGTTTTGAATCCTCAAATTCTCCCTTTAGAAGAAAAAATCATTTATATTGAGGCATCTGAAAAAAAAAGTATTTGAAGTGTATTTCAAACAAGAGCTAGTATCAATAGCCTTTATGAAGGTTAGGTTACACTTCATTTTCATACCCTTTTGACAAATTTTTATTTTAATAGCTATTTTTTATGCAGCATGTTTGTTTGAGAATGATTTCAAAACTTTCAGACATAAATCATTTGCTTAGGCAATGGAGGCTAAGAATATACCTGATGTTTTTCCATGTCAAATACATCTAGATACCTTGTCTCTTGGCACCTCTAGAACTGTCACACAATAGAAAAGTGACTTGGAGAATTTTGTAAAATCTGGAAAAGTCACCTGTATGTCATCAGTAAAGATCTAAAGTAGGTATGCTAGCTCAACAGTTTGGATGCTGGCCCTGATTTTGGCATAAAAGCTGGTAATAACCAGCATCCTCACCTGCTTTGCCTGACATATATCATGGCTGAAATCTGCATGCTGAATCTAAAGGTACCAGTCATTGTAAGATCTTTTATGAATCATCAGTATCAGGAGGACACAACATATTAAAAACAAAAATTAAGGTAATACCTAATACACAGATGAGAAAGTCCAAGCAGGATGTAGGGAAATAGTTTTCCTTGTCATAAAACACGAGACTGGAAGTAGCATACTATGTACAGGTCTACTGTCTAACTTACTTTTTCATAAAAGGTGTTTAAAAGGCAAAACTGGAAGAAGTTACAAAATTATAAATCCCTTCCTCTCACCTGAAACCTGGCAACATCCTTCCCATGTACCTGTGGCACTTACAAGAGAAATACAGCAGTGCTGAAGGTACACCAGCAGAAGAGCAGTTTTGCCTTCCTTTTCTTTCATAGGGATGTAAAGTTAGGTTCCTTTCTCCTTCACAATATCCATCATATCTGTAAGATCATAACTGTCTATCCCTTTTTCTAATATTGTTTATATTGTCCAAAATCTCAGAAGTTACTGACTACAAGGGTAGTAACAGATAGATGGCAGGGCTTCATTCCCTAAGAAAAATAAGTAAAATAAGTAAAATTTCAAGGACTGATTTGATTATGGCATTTCAGCACTTCCACAAGGAGAGAGTACAAAAAAGCTCTTGGATCTAGTAAAGGAAGATTTGATTTAAAAACAAAACAGAAACCAAACAACACAACCAAACACAATAAAACCCCCCAAATAATCAAAGTAAAAAGAATCATAAGCAAAACACAGTTACATCTTGTGGTGACTGCTCCTAAATTATTCCACAAAGTTGTGGATTCCCTTTCTGAGGATCATTCAGTCTGATAAGCTCTAGTGAAAAACAAGGCACTGGGCTCTGAAGAGGGCTCACGGGAAAAATTTAATGAGTAGGCTAAGAAAAGATGACCTGATGGCTTTTTCTGGTCAAAAATGCTTTATAAAAAAATAAAGATTTCCATTTTCATACATCTCCTGCTTTTCTAATAATCAAAAGTTACACTCAAAAGCCAAGTAAAAATAATTACAAAATATCATCTAGGCTGTGGGCCCATCAACAACAGAGCAGCTCTAATTCTGCTTGTCTAAGAAACCAGAGCCCAGACTCTGGGCACAAATAGAACGATAGCCTTCATTTACATTATTATTTACAACTCTCTTTCCATGGGTATCCTCAATTTTTCCTTCCATTTTTCTGTTTCTTTTCTGGGGGGGGGGGGGGGGGAAATACCCGCATTTAGCACTAAAGTCCCCACCAAAATCAAAAATTTACCTGGTTAAAATGTCAAATGTAAATAATACTGCCTGACTAAACAAAACAGGTTGTGGTTTTATTTTTTAAACCAAAACCATATAATTAAGCAATACATTTTAACATTTTAATAAACTGCTGGAGCCAAGCATAGTATTTTAAAGGGAAATCATAAAATATCAGAACACAAAATAACTACTGAGGGCCCAGGGCTAGAAGAAACAGAGCACTGCACACACTCTTAAGAAATTTCACTGATTTTCCACTGTTGCCTTTGATACTGGCATTTTGCTGATTCAACAGAGAGAAGTACACATACTTAAACAGAAAGATCACTAACCTCATGAAGTATGGAAATTATCATTTTGGGATTCTTGCACTAAACAGGTAGGTATATAATACACACTAATTGAGAAGGAAAAATAAATCCAGGTAGTACACATAGTTTTTCATTTTTAAGCATAAGGAAAGCTGTTTATTGTTCTGACTCAAGTCAGCATGAGATTTTGTTCATATTACTCAACCATTTCATTACTGCTGACTTACCTGTTATGTAATAAGAATACCTATTATATAAACATAGCTTTCAAGAGATTACACACCACAGAAAGCAAAGCACGAAGAGACCACTTCTAAACACAGCAGCCTTAATGATTTCTAATGTAATGAAAAATAATTGAGGCTGGGAAAGATCTCCCACTGTAGCAAAATTAATTCTGTTAGAAAACTGAGGGCATATTGAATCCAGTTAACAGTAACAGTCTCTTAAGAAAGTGCTATACGTTCTTCTCATAAATGAAGGAAAAAACTGATATCCTTGATAAAAAAAAAATAAAAAATTGATGCTGCCCCAGAAAGATAATAGTTCTTCAGACATATGCATAAAATTGCCCCTTCTCAGAAGATTTAAAGTAACCACATCAGTCATTAAATCCAAAACTTGCATGTTCTAACAGTTACTTCAAGCAAATAGGAAGCTGTCCACATAAGCACCTTCCCTATGATAAACACCCACACACATAAAGGAAAACTTTATGTATTTTTCATAGAAACCGCGTACATACCAAATGTCAGTTCTGTTGATTTTTCATCAAGTACATATTCAGTCATTTTAGTATTATCATTATTCTTTGCTTCCAGAGACTTACTCAATAATGACACTGACAGCAATATGACCTAGTTCATCTACAAGTTACTATTTTCAAGATGATTCCCTCCTAATATCAATATATCAGTATGCAAGAGACACACAGGTAAATTCTTAACGCATTTGCCAAGCAAAATTTGCAGTAGAAATGCACTGATTAATCAGCGAACACGAGCTATCTGCACTGTTATATCTGCAACTCTCTATCTTTTGCTAGTGTTGGGTTAATAGGTGTTGATTGCACAGTAAACTATGCTGTAAGCAGATACCAACCACATAATGACCACAGAGACTTCACTTTTATCTTTCTTGTGCACGTCAGAAGGCCCATGAGTACAGACACTGTACATTAGTACATATTTTTATAGACACAGATATGAATACCCAGAACTCTGACCTTCATGGATATGCACAGAAAACATCAATAACTGTCTCCAGGAAATACCAGATTACCATCATTCATTGTTCTTCCAGCTTGGAGTATGTAGGTCCCATCAGTTACTGTGCCCTACAAAAGTCTTTTTCTGCTTGCGTCTAGCACAGAAAACAGTCCAGAATCAGTGCAGATGTTCTGCTTGAGACCTCTGAAAAGCTCTTTGTAGCCTGCCCTCTTCCCTACAGAATCCCCAAGCTCACATTTTGTAACCATTCTGCAGAGAACTTGGTTCTTTATTTCATGTTCTCTGGACGTGATCTCTGTATTAAGAGCAAATACTCACATAGCAGTTGGCCCTAAGACTCTACTAAAGACAGCCCAACAGAAAATCTGCCGATCAATGCTATAATTTTTAAAAAGTTTCAATACTTCATATTCAAAAGTTGACAGTTTTTTTCATTCACTCTATTCTGCACTATATTAACATTCATTTCCCATAACTTTTTTAGTTTCTGCTCCTGCCCACATCTGGTGAGAATAAACAGCAAGAAAACTGTTGATCTACTTCACATGCATGGCCATACACAATAGCTACAGCACATCCTTGCATTTGGACTGTGATTTTGAATTTATGCCTGAATGCTCTTTGGATTTTTTTTCCCACCCCCTGTGGATTTGCCTGCTCTTGGTTTCAGTATTTACAAACTAAGACAAGAGAGGTCTCCATTTAGAATCCTGAATCTGCTTACTCTGGTACCACCTCTTCTCTCAGATGTGCTTTAACATACTCGCTGTTGGAGTTAGTCCTTGGAACAAATTCTCACTGACAGCACACGCTTTGGATCCTCCACGGGAGTGCTCCTGGGCTTACTTCCCCAATACCATTTTAAGTCTCAGTACCTGGCATTTTATGGTACTGACTACACCATGCTCCTTTAAAGCTTCCTTTCTCAAGGCATTCCCAGAAATACCAGAGGCGTGCTTCTCATGCCAGATTTCTTGAGTGACAGACTTATGGCTAATATCTACTTCTCTTCTATCTGTTAAACTCCTGAGCCTATAGTCACTCTTCCTCACTTACAGTTTTTAGGATTTGAGCTGCAGCATGGCATTCAAATTAGCCCTACGGGGTGTATATGGAAGACCCAACTACATCATAACAAAGAAATTTATTACACATCAGAGAACATTAATTACACTACAATGATTTGTTTGTAAATAAATAGCTATTTGCTAGTCAAACAATTAACATTATTCCTATATCCTTCATCTTCCAGACTGCAAAAATGTGTTAGTTTCTATATTTCTTGTCCACTGAGACTCAATAGTATTTTGTTTCCAGCTCTAAAGGTAAGTTACAGGACATTTTATCTCAGGTCACAGAGAACAATTTCATTATTTCCAGAGAAAAACAGCACACACCAAAGTTATTTTAAGACTGCTTGAAAGCCTCACTTGATACAGTCAGAAATCCTTAGAAACTTTGTTGTTTCCGAAGAAGTAATCAAGGTTTATATTTCATATTATGCATTCTTGTAGCTCTGTGCTGACCCACGTCACATGGAAATTGTTAGGAATCTGTAACTGGCAAGCTTCAATGAAAGCTACAAGTGTTTAGAATTTCTCAAAAATCAGACCATTCCTGTAGCAAAGGAGGAAAATTAAACCAAGGAATTCATGATGCTATAAGCTTGTGCCAGTCATGAAATCTGTGGTACAGCGTGTGTGTGTGTGTGCAAGTTGTATTTTGCAAGATGAAAAACACTTAATATTTAATAACTTACCCCTTCTGCCTTTTCTTCAGTGTTAGCCAGCATTTCCTGGAGGGCTCGTACTGACAGAGACTGCTCCAGCACAAAGGTGCAGATGGACAAATCAGGTGGAACATTCTAGGTGAAAGAAAAACATTGAGATTTCATTAGTGACAGACTCATTGAATGGCACTTTCCAGTGCTCCTATTTTCCCCTCACTTTCCATGAACCTGGAAGATCTACTGTATCTTTGAGGCTATGAAAGCCAGCCACACACCAGGCTGCAAAATGTAAGGCTTAGCCAGCAAGTGAAGGGAAGCAATTCATCCTCTCTGCTCAGCATCTGCCAACTGACACCTGGGGTGTCAGGAGTCCCACTGTCAATAAAAGGAAGAAACCAATAAACTGCATCAAGTTCAGCAAAGGATCACTATGATTGTCTGGGCTGGCACACCCACCCTGTGTGGCTGGGGAAGCTGAGTTCAATCAGCCTGGGTGGAGGGGAAAGAGCATCTTAGGGTTCTCTTTACAAATTTGGTGGTGATTAAAGGGAAACCAGAGGCAGACTCTTCTTAGAGAAGCTTCTTCAAAGGAACAGGACCAGAAAAGTTGTTCCAAAAAAATTTACAACTGGGTATTAGGGAGAAGAAAAATCACTCTGGGAGTAGAAAATACTGTCAAAGGCTGCCAGTCAAAGCAGTGAAAGTCTTAGACATTATGCTCAGACTGTGGGGGAAACAAAACCAGTCTTTAGGCTACTAGTAATAGCCAGAACTCATCCTTATGATGGTTTCCATGTCAAGATGTATTTTCTGTAGCAGAAAAATTAGACACTGAGAATCAAGGTCAAGACAGTAGCTTCTCAGGCTTGCAGGACAGTACGCTTCACCATATTCTGTTCTAAGTGGGATAAAACTAGAGAGTCTTACAAAAATAAATATTTAAGTTGTCATGACTGAAAAAATAAATAAAATCACTGAGCTATTGAAAAGCTAATTTTCTAGCCTATCGTAAAAAATCATAATAATATTGAAACAGATTTGTAATAGCAATATCTAAGTTACAAAGTAGCAAAGTAAAATTAGATTTTATGTAGGGATATTTTCTTCTTTTAACAGAAGAATATGCAACTCCTACACACCTTTTCTTGCCTCCAGAAATTTTTTCATGCTCCTTCTCTTTTTCTTCTCATATTACTTGCATATTTTAGTTTAGGAATACTTTTATTGACTATATGAAATAATTTTATTTTTACACCATGAATGCTTTAGTGCTAAAGCTGTAAAACTGCACATTTACTCAGACCATGTACAGTTTGAATAGGGCTTCAAATCCAAGGCCTGAAACATTAAATCATAATAGGTAGTTACAAAACCAATTAATTCCTTTTCGGAAAAAAAGTCTGCTCAGGTTACCTCACACTCTTGATAGCTTACTAAATTCCTGCTCATCGCTCGTAACTGAAATAATTCAAGTCTGTTTATAAACTAACTGAACTTTCATTAGCTTTAACTATTTATATTTTAATACAATTAATGTAAAATGGTATTTAAAATTAAAGTTTTAGCCACCTCAAAAAAACATTAAATAGCATACTCTTTTGCATGTGATTGTGACTGACTTACACAATGAAATGTTTTAAAGTCAACTCTTAAAATCAGGCCTCTACTTACTTGTCAGAGTTCTCGTTACTATTTCTCTTTTGTAGTTACCCAGACACTACAACAGTCCTTTTCATGCAAGTATTAGGCCAAGAGACAACTAATTAGATTCTCTTCATAACATCCTTGTAATGTAAGTATTATCATAAGTCATTATTTTACAAAGCAGGAGAGAGAGGGCTCAAAGATCACAGGTTGCAAGGTGGTGTTGATGCTCAGTAAATAGAAGCACACTTTTCCATTCTAGAAAGCCTCACAGAAATTAATTACTGGACAGTCCAGCTCACCATCAATTCTCCCCAGTGAAGACTGTCTAATAAACAAAAGTCTGAACAAAACAGAAAGAGATGTTCTTTACACTGTGCTCAGAAATGAGCCAAGGCTATATTTTCTCTATCCATTTGTTATAAGCAAACACATAAAAGTAAACAAAGTCTCCATAACAATGTTCCTAGTATTATGACTGCTATTTAAAGCAAGACTTTTGCTGGTAGAATATGTCGCACACGTACAATTTTGTGACTTGTCAATTCCTTCTTACTACTAAACCTACCCTACAGGTTATACACTCTAAAATATGGAAAATCCTGCATCATTTCATACTGATCAAGCCAACGCAAGTAAGACCTTCTTTCATAATTTCCATTCTCCTTTATGTTCAGGACAGCCATGAGCATTTTCTTTCCTCCACATTAAAACTGAGGAATGAAGCCCCAGTTAACATTTTTCAGCTATTGTCATAGAAGGTAAGGCACACTTTGAGAAGCCAGAGTAATAAAGGAGAACTGTATGATATTGTCTTGCTTTAATTAAGTTAAAACAGCACCTTCTTCTTACAGTCTTCTTACAGGAAGATGTTAGAAGCAGTTTCTTTTTCTCAAGACAAAATGAAGAGCATATTGTCCCACCTCGTCTCTGTTGCATGATTGCCTAGATACTTGGTGGCCCCTCAGAGAGCAATGTGTTTCCCTTAAGAGCTGAAGGAAGATGCAGATACTGATGCATGGGGTGAGCATGTGAATCAGTCCCTTCCTCTTTGGCAGTTCCTCACACAAAATCTGCTCTACTGAAGATCCAACAGCCACAGATGCATACAGGGTACAGCAGTCACAGAGTGGCTATAGATGGGACAGATGCAGAATTGCCAAGGTATTTAGCTCATGCTCTTAAGGCTCTGAATTTAGAGGACGATGCTTTAGCTTGGCATACAGACACAGATGGATGGTTCCTAGTCTGAATAGCCTGCTCAAAGAAAATAATAGTTACAGGTAATTCTAAACTCTCATTTAATATACTTTTTTTTTTTCCCATTTATTTTTTTATTTTCCATATTTCAAGTCATAAAATAAAAACGAGCAAGGAAAACCACAGTCTTTGCCAGTCCTCTGGCTATCTACCTTATCTTTCACATTACCTCACACACAGATAAAGGAAGGAATATGAAAAATAAAGTTATTCTGTGCTATAGGGTAGCCTAATATTCCCTCTCAAAAGATAGCATCATGCAAGTTACATAGTAAATTTTAGTTCCCAGTCTGGAAAGTGACTGAATAATCTTGGCACTGCAAGGAAAATCTGTAGCAATCAATTTTTCTACATGAAGCTTTCAAGAGGACAAGTCAAATGTGTAAGCAAGTGTTTTTGTGATTGCTTTGCTGAAACAATGAATACACTTTTAAATAATAAAGAATTTTAAAGACAATATTTTCCTACATGTTCCACATTTTCACAACAATTTTTTTTCAATTTACTTTTGACACATTTGCAAAATCAATTATATTCTAATGGTTTTTAAACACAAAATATAGCCAGTGACTCAAGAAGTAAAAAGCAGAAACTCCAGTATTTCTCACAGCTTAAAACATTACCAATTTTTTCTTCTAGCTCTTGTTTACCAGATTTGTATTTCTCTCAACTATATTACTATTAGCTTTGTCTATTGATCCTTTGTCATTGTTTGTAATAGCACAGTCAGCAAAATTAGACAAAATAATGTAATTTTCATCTGCAATTTTAAAATCATAGCTATTACTGGAATAATTGCTGGACTATTTACAAAATTTAAAATTCTTTATTCTTGCTGACATTTTAAATTATATTTTTGTGTACACTAATTTTCTGTAGTAATATTTGCATAGTAAATCATGCTTCACTCTGTGGGAGGCAGATTTGCAAATTAGATAATTATAGACTTTATTAAAAAGGTGTTTCTAGTAAAGATTCTGCAATGCCATTTGAAAATATATCTAACTCTACTCCAACCCACAACTGAATCATGCATTCTGGATGTATTATGTATTATTTCAGTTTTTAATTATTTATTATTTACAAGCATACCATACTCCAGTGTGATGACAATGAAAGCAATAGGCTGAAATGAAAAACTCAGTCCTGCTCTCATTACTCTGATGGTGACACATTGCTAACCAGCCACAATAAGATATGACCTGCTCATCTACTATGATGTGCATAATCTCGTGAATGGAAACTGAACTGCTACCTCTCATAAATATTAGTAGAAGAAGAAGAAATCACACCAGCAAATTCTGTCTCTAAGAATAACCAGCTTTATCTCAGCTTTATTTCTCTCTTCCTAGCTATGTGCAAGCTTCCTAGTTGTTTTCCTAGTCTCATGGTTATTTTTACTTCTAACCAAATTCTCAAGTAAATGGACTTGTAGGTATTTAATCTCTAACTGTATACTAAATATTCACATATCAGTCCCTAAAAGAAACCTGCAAAAGACAGAGAGGATCTTATTGGTGCTTATCAAGATCTAAAGGGCAGGTGTGAAGAGGATGGGGCCAAACTCTTTTCAGTGGTGCCCAGTACCAGATAGGGCAAGGAGCAACAGGCACAAACTAGAACACAGGAAGTTACAACTAAATATAAGGAAAAACTTCTTTCCTTTGAGGGTGATGGAGCACTGGAACTGGCTGCCCAGAGAGGTTGTGGAGGCTCCTTCTCTGGAGACTTTCAAACCCAACTGGATGCATTCCTCTGCAGCCTGCTGTGGGTGATCCTGCTCTAGCAGGGGGGGTTGGACTAGATGATCTCCAGAGATCCCTTCCAACCCTTACCATGCTGTGTGATTCTGTGATAACAAGCACTAAAAGTACCTAAGTAGCCTGATTTAACAAGCATCCACAGTTTGCATCGCTATCAAAAAATGAGATGTGGGTGTTCATAACTTGTATACAAGTAGCACATTTATTAGTTGCCTAACTTTGAGAATCCGAGTAGGAAGATTCAGAAAATTAATTTTAGTATAGAATTTCAGAAAAACATCTGTAGTCCTACTTGTGGGAGCAGCCTGAAAGAAAGTGAACATTTAAATTTATACATCTCAGTCTTTTTGGCAATCCTTTCTACTTAAATGAGATTCTGTCTGGTGACAGCAATGAAACACACTGAATATTACCAAGTGAAACATCAATTTCTAGGACTCTACATAGAAGGCATAGCTTTCCACATTTTCAAGCTCCTCACTGAAAAGATGGACCCAGTACAGAAATGCATGGCTCTGACATCAAGTCCCATCAGTCAACTAGGACAAATCATATTCACCAAATACCAAAACAGAAGAGGCAGAGAATGAACTATGAATCTTGCTGTTTCAGTTCTGGAACAGAGGACCTCTCAATAACACTGTCAAGCTTGTGTGTGTTTATCATTAGAAGGCTGTCAAAGTTGCCTAGCCATCTCCTACAAAAAACTTGCCTTCAGTTGCTTCCAATTATATCAATCGGAAACCTTATTTTTTCTTTTTTTTTTTTTTTTTGCATAAGGCATTTATAGGATCCAAAACAGTTGTTTACATCAAAAGCAGAGAAGTTTTCAACATTCAAAACTTTTTATGTTACATTTACTTTACAAATTTAGGGCTTCATACATTCCATCTCTAAAAAGGATAATTAAAGAGGTTTTTTTCCTCTTATCCTTCATCTCTCTGGTCTCCTTTCTAACTATATATGTCCATCATACCTACAACCAAGAGCTGTTTCCCTTTTTTATCTGTTCTCTAAAAAAGTAAAACTCTTAGCAACAGATAAAAGTCATATTGGCTAAGGAGCCATACAACTACATTTCAGCCTCAAGGGATAAAGCAGATTAATCAACTCAACATACATTACAATATATGTTGCTGTAGCCAGAAGCTTAGATGAACATTAGCTAATAGTATATCATCCCAATGCAGTCTAAATGTGTTAAATTTGAAGGTAATTAGGAAAATTCCATGCTATTCAATAATATAAAGAAAATACAATCTCATAGGATCAACAGTGCTACAGAGGTTCTAGGCACACATCCAAAGTAACAAAATATTTTTTGTTTAATTTCATGCTCATTCTGCAAATTCTACCTTATTATGCTAATCTTATGTGTACTGCTCAAAACGTTAATAGTTCCCTTTTATTCTTAGAGATCATGTTGTCTTTGTAGTTACTGTAACATGCAATGGAAAATCTAGACTATTATCAGCCAGGAGGGTACTATTGCTTTAGAACCTGGAAGGAAGCAGCTACCCTTTGATTCTTGTAGCATCAGAAAGATGATCTTTATAAAATATCATTTTGCCCCCATCCAAAAAGCATAGCAGACACTCAACAGGAACAATCTTTCTAATCTCTGCACAGATTTATTATATGCCATACATGACAATCATATTTCCAAGTGGGAATCCTATCATCTTTCAGGATCAAACAAGTCAACCAAATGTGCATGTCTCGTGACCTGTTTCAGTAGAAATCTTACCTCCCAATCGCCACCAATAGGGCATTATCTGCAGAGATTCTCTTACTGTTAAATTTACCCCAAAGCTGAAATCTTCATAGTGCAATTATAAGATGTAAACATAAATAGTAACCCTTCCAGAATACCTCACACCAACTCTAATGAGTAGTTCATTCACTTTACAGTGAAGGTGAAACAGTAAGTATGTCTGCTTATTTATCTCATAAACTATTAATTATAAAACATAATAAATTTTATCTTCTAAGAATTTTAAGTTTTCAACTATTACATTTTCCATTTTATGTCACTGAAATCAATAGTCAACCTGCGTAACTAGGAAAATTGGTGTCTATCAAAAAACACTGGAACAGGAGGACTGGGAATTTATGCTGAGTCACCTCTGACTTGTCCTTAAAGGAAGGAAAGGAGATGCATTAACTCTCTCCTGGGAAACACAGTTTAAAAGTAGCAAAGCATACAGAGCTATCAAAATCCTTTGTGGCAAGGTACAATAATGCTCTTAGGCACTTACATTGCATATTAACAGTCAATATTTTCCTTACACATGTAAAATAAATCAGTTTTTATAATTAAAATTAATAATGCTTACATAGTGGTTTGAGTCAATATTCATTTATGTACTTAATTCAATTTAAAAACTATTATTCAAAATAAATCAAGTGCAACCGCCCACAGAATATTCAGTCTATCCCACCAGCATTACAGAAGCTAGATGGGTTTTATTCAAATTTAGGTGTACTAGCCCGTACTGGATGGAAGAAAATTCATAAATTATAAAGCTACTTTATGAAGACGAAAAGTGTACCACACCTCAGTTCTTTAATTCGTTTTGTCCCTCTTATATGTCTTTTAAAGGTAATATATCTATGCTGATTCAAGCTGGATGTAATATTCCCCAGATTACTTTGCACTCCTTTTTTTGGTCTAAGGTGTCAAAATATTGTAGTAAACTGTTAAGCAAACAACTGCTGGTTTAAAGGACTCTCTTCTTATAATTCAGTAACATAACAGCACAAAAAGTTGGCACAAATTACCATCTGGACAGAAATACCCACATGCATTTCCCAGCAAACAAACCAGCTGCCTCAGAAGTGAATTATGCAAGAGGTAATAAAGCAAAAGGCTTAAAAATTCAGAGACGGTAAAGTCAGTCTGAAGGACCAGGCTCACTATGTAGACTTGTACTCTTTTCCCACTACTCTTCAATACATGTTCAAGGAGGAAGTAAAATGAGAAGTTTACAAATATGACCTCTGCGTGCACCCCTATCACACTCATTCAGATCATCAACCTGGAGTTTCCTCCTTTACTGCATTCAAGTTCTTTTCAAAATTTCACATTTTGGCATCACACAATATATTAACTACAGCACTAAGATCTTTGTAAATGTCCATTATGCACAAACACTTATTATATTCTAGATGTTTTTAATATTATATTACCAATATCTCAACTTTCACCTTAGCAAGAAAATGTTCCACTTCTGTACTAAGCTGCCTGTCTATGCTGGGGATTTAACACAACCTTTCAAATGCCTTTCTTTGGTATTGCTTTATTTTCTAGAAAATAAAATTAAAAGAAAATTCCACATTCTTTCAAATTTTCAAAAATAACCAGAAGTATTCTGTATGGGCAATTATGTACTTGTGAAAATAAGACCTTTAATGGCAATTATAGAAACAGCTACTCTTCACAATAAGCTGGAAGCGTACACAACAGGAAATAATTCTTTTGCCATTTTGAGCTTATAAAGTGAAATTTTTACATTTATTAATCTCTACGCATACTTGCAACTTGTATCAGCCAAAAGAGGTCAAATTAATTGTTAGTGTTCTACTGATCAAATCACATATCAAATACAGCAATCAAAGCATAGTCAGCTTTAGTCTTACAGCAGCTAAGCACAGTAGGCATGTTTCTTATTTAATAATAAACCTCACTGCAATATTATTTAATATTTATGGACTTTTTTGTATTGGCTAATAATTAATTTATGTACATTGGAGAAAGAAATTCCACATTACCAGACTTTCCAATTTATTGAGTAATGGTGTCTTGGATTCCTGGAAAGTCCATTTCTACTTCATAGTACACCAAGTGAAATATTTGTTTGCTTTCTAGGACCTCTGTCCAACCTTCTCATTCAAGTCCTGTGCTGGGTCTGTCAAAACATCACAGTACTTTGGAATTTTCCTTCTTCTAGGAAAAAAAAAAATAGTCCCTGCAGTGTCTTTTAATAATCAGAACATATCTTGGCCACTCAAGGCATCCCAAACTGTCTAAACTAAATCATCCTACATTATCTGAAGCCGTTTGAGTAATGGCTGTTACTGATTTTAATTCAAATTTTCCTCGATTGTTGCCTTATCACTGTCTGTAAATATGGTACTGTGCAACTGGTCAATAAAGAAATATCAAGAAAACCTGAAAATCCTAACTCCCTGTTACCATTAACAGACATTTAGATGTGGGATGCAACTAGAGTTGGCAGGATTCTTAAGGGAAGACTGTATCAGTCTTTTCAAATCAGCCCAGTGACATTAGTCTCCTATGCTTTTTTTCTTGCAAAAAGATACTTCTTAGAGAAAGGCAATGTTTTCGTGGATGATAACTTTGTAAGTATGTCAAGAAGAGTAGAAATACCTGAAAGATGGAACAAGCTTCCCACTCCTAAATACATTCTTTAAATCCATTATGGAGGGAAGAGAGAATTTCTAAGGAGTTAAAGCTCAAAAAATATTGATGTGTTATTCACAGGGACCCACTATATTTACAATAACAACACTTTCTATAAGATGAGAAAAACTATCTCACATTCAATTAAGGCAAACATCAGCTTCAAGCCCTTCCAGTTCACACAACTCCCCAACTAGCAGACTGAAGGAAAAACAGAAGTAAACTGCACACAATCATGGCTTTGCAAGATCCCTTCACTGAGGCACAGAGACCGATAAAACTCCTGCTGGCTTTTAAATGGTATTTGAAAAGGCCAAGCTAATAAAGACAGGAGAAAGGACATCTTAAGTTACTAATCATACTGTGGGAATCCTCCAGCTATTATAGCTGCAGTTGACTATGAAAAAAAATAGACTGGAGGTGTCAGTGTGGTTTAAGGTTCATGTATCAACTGCATGTCCATCACTCATATTTACAGGTTTACAAACAGCACATTTTCAGTAATTTTTCAGAAATAAACACCTAGGAAAAGCATCCTTAACTCTTGACATTCTGCATTTGTGCATACTCTTATAGAACATAATCTTTTTTTTACCATCAGGCATCCTTTTTTTATTGCAAAACAAACAACTATTCTATTTTGCTTGTGAAACTAGAAGAGAGTGCTTTTACTTGTATACGCCAACCCTACCGACAGCATTAGGAAAGATATTAGAACTGACTTGCATTTGGGTTTCATGCACAAGGACACAAAATGTACATCTTCAATCTCCAAGCTATTTCCAGTTGCCCAATTTCAACCTTCAGCCCAGGCTATTTATAAACACCCTCAATTTAATGTGGCAAATACTCTCATTATGATAGCAAGTTACAGCATTCCCTCTGTTGTTAAAAAAGCACAAATCCTCCACATTTTTCTTGAGGAAGTACCCAGGAGGAAAAGTCTAGAATCTTGAAAATCATCACCCAAAAGATAAAATTTTTTAAAAAGCCCTAAAAAGGAAACAGGAAAGTGCCTTTGCTCCTTTTTTTTGTTTGTTTGTTTTTTTGCATTACTTCACATATAATTGATGGGACATCTACCATCATTATCCCTTGTCCTGTCACAACAGGCCCTGTTAAAAAGTCTGTCCCAATCTTTCTTATAAGTCTTTCTTAAGTACTGAAAAGCCATAATAAGGTCTCCCTGAATCCTCCTCTTCTCCAGGCTGAACAACCCCCACTCTCTCAGCCTTTCTTCTTAAGAGAGGTGCTCCAGCCTCTGATCATTTTTGTCACCCTCTGGATCTGATCCAGCAAGCTCATGTCTTTCCTGTGTTGAGGACTTCAGAGCTGGACACAGTGCTTCAGGTGGGGTCTCATGAGAGCAAAGTAGAGGAGGAGAATCACCTCCCTGGACCTGCTGGCCACACTTGTTTTGATGCAGCCCAGGATAGGGTTGCCCTTCTGAGCTGTGAGCGCACATTGCCATCTCTTGTCCCGCTTTCATCCACCAGTACTCTCTAGTCCTTCTCTTCAGGGCTTACCTCAAAGAAACATGTAGATTCACTCATTAATAGGCCACAGTTCTTTGTTCTCATTTCTGAGAGCCTGTTGGGCTGAGATTATTTGCAGGAGCCTGCTTAGCCAGATTTAGACCAACAGTGCTTAAAAATACTGCATACAACTTAACAGCACCATGACTTCAAGTGTTGAGCAGGGCTGCACAGCTAGTTTGAAACTGCTGCTTTAAACAAACATTCATCTGTGAGGCTTAAAATATGCATTTGAACTTTCATGTGTTCTTAACTTTAAACATAAAGATTTCGAATCTGTTTTTTCAGGTTTTCAGATGTGCAGTTACATATCAACCTAATTAAAATTCAAATAACTGCTTTATAACTACTCTGCACATACAGAAGTACATTCTACTATGAACCCATCAGAGAAAATAATTAAAATACTGAGCTCTAAAGGACTTATCAGAATATGCCATTGCGTAACCATGTGATGTTCAGTTACCCAGGGTAATGCAGCAAGTCCAGAAGCTGCCAGGGTTGTGCTTGCATTGAATAGCTATCGGTTGCAACTGTCACCAGACATGAATATACAGCCAGTAAGAACTCTCACCTCAACATATTCTGGCTTTGCTCTACATATCATTTCATTAATCTTTCAAGGACTTTATGGTATTTTAGTACAGTTTGTATTTTGTAAAGGCAAATAATTTAGTAAAAGCAAATAATTTGTTTCCAGTCTTTAACACCTAGTCCCAAGATTTTTGAGTCCCAAGACTTTTTCACTAACTGGGGGGAGGGGGGGAGAACCAGCAACACAAAACAACTACATAAAACAACAAACAAACAAACCAACCAAAACAGTCACACACAAAAGCAGCCACCAAACCAAAAACCTAAACAACCACAACACCAAAACCCATCAACTATGCAATTGTATCAGGGCATTGCTTTGAACAGAATGTTCAAATTACTAGGAACAGTACTAAAAAAGGTAGCTGTGAATTAGCTTCTCAGTCCTAACTGGCAGGTTTTCAGAAGATTGCAGAAAACTCACCAAACCAATTACAGGACTGTACACCACATAACTGACCTTATTATATCACAGTGCTTGTGTCACAGCTGTTCTTCGGACAAGATTTTGCAGCGTATCATCTATTTTAATCTTTAAATAATGAGAGCTCTAAACAGTTACTTGGATATAAAGTTATAAAGGAAAACTGATTTAATGGGATTTTTCAGGTGGTCTTCACTGATACTAGAAGTTGAATTCCTTTATCCGTTCCACTGCAATTAAAAAAATAAAAGGAACACAAAACAAACAAAAAAATAAAACCAAACACAAATCAACAACCAATAAAACACCACCAACCACCACTGTACATAGTTTTGAGTGGAGAAATTAGAACTCATGTTTTGTTTGGTGAATTACACAAATTATACAGCTTTGGGTTAAATTTCTTGATTGGATGGCCCATGTTAATAACAGTATGAAACAAATCATTAACATTAAAAATAGAATGATCATTCTGAAGTTGGTCTTGCATTGGTTAGTTAATCACAGACATACTATACATATACATATTGTATGTACTACTCTCATTCAGTGTCATCACTTGGAGTATCATCACCACCTAATTAATTCTCCTTAACAACAAAATTACTTTGATTCTCTCTTCCAGTTTTTGTTGTTACATTTTCAAGTTACGTGTCATGCAGTCTATTAGCATATTTAGGTATTTGGTCATTTCCTTTGGAGCACTTTAAAAAGTGCTTTATTGATAACAGTCTTTGATATTTCTAAAATAGACAAAAAAAACCTAACATATACAATACATTTTAAGTGTTATAATGAAAACTCATGGATTCTAAATCACTAATATTAAGCATGCAGAGTTATCTGCAACAAAGTAGAATTACTGGTAGATGTATCCAGAGAACTGTCCTATAGTAATATCATACTTTTAAATATTTAAAGTAAGTGGGGGTGATTGAAAAAGAAACTCCTTCACATTTATGAAGTTAAATATTGTATACAAGAGCTTTTAATTCCTTTTTGGTAGGAAACAGTACTCCATTAAGGTAAAACTCAATATATATTTATTTCAACTCTAGATTTGATAATCAAAATTTCTGTAGGATCAGAATAATCCATTCCTGTATGCACTTCAAATTCCAAGTATTTACTCCAACAGGAGATACAATATAAACAACAAGAATAAGAAGATATCCTAGATTGGATATATTACTATTACAAAATTCAGTCTGTGATGCCTTGCAAGGTATCACATATTTAATTTCCTTTTTAAAACTACTTGCTTTACAGATGACAGTGCAAACACGCTAAACTGTATTATTATGCCTACTAATGCTGCACACAATTGTCAGCTGATATAAAGCTATATTTCTCTTCCTGCTTTACATCCATGGAGATCTGACCTAATGTCTTTCATAGTCTGAATATTTCACATTTGTTTTCAATTACTCATTTTCCTTCTCAAGAAATAATTCTGCTGGTTTGTGGGATTGAGTGTAAGGATCACAATCAGGTCTGATGGATACAGCTGGCATTTAGACTCAGGAGGTTTTACAAGAGTTAAAAGGAATAAAAGTGGAATCTGATATACATAAATAATAAATATAAAGTTTACAATTATACAAATTATACATTACATCAAACTATAGGCAAATGTAGTGAAATATACTATGTTCTTATTTACATTTCTTCCATAGAGAAGCACTTAGTGGGAAAGAATGAATCACTGAACATAATCCAGTCTGATCTATGCCTATGAAGACTTTCCCTACCTATGTCTAAATTATGCATGTAAAATAAGGCAAGTAATTTGTAACTATGCATAAATTTGTTACCAACTCTTCATTTAAATTATTAAAATCAACGTCTGCTAAATAGAGTCCTCTGAACATGAGAGTACATAAGATTAAGTGCCATCTTTGCCATTAAATATGAACATTCATTTTGGCAACATGACACAAAAGCAATTAAAATGGTGTTGTAGGTGTAGGTACTAAGCCTTGCCAAAGCTCTGACAGTCTTTTTTCACTTTTGCAGAAGGAAGCAATGGAAACATAATTACAGAAAGGAACCACAGCAACTATAAAAAATAAAATAAAAACCCTTGTCATATAGCAAATGTAAATACAAGATGACAAAACCGATTTGATTCACAACTGTGAATCAAATTTTTAAAACTTTATTTCATTATGTCAGTAGCTGCTCAAAAAGTATCTACTTGTATCCATTCATAAATAGATACAATGTGCTTTGTTTTTATACATTTGGATTTATGCAATCTACAACAGCACACAGCACGGGTACTGTTTCTCATCTGTCAAAAAGAGTTTCAGACTCAGTTTCTCTAGAGGCAGAAAGATTCTTTGCCTTGTCCACTGAGAATATGCTGAAGCGTTTGTTGTACAAATAGATCTTACACTCTGGAAGGCAAAAGGAGAAAAGAGTTTTTCTCCCAGAGGCAGTAAGAGTAAAGGAGTTCAAGCCAGTGTCCCTGTCCATCATTCAGGATGACACCATTCTCTACACATGTCCACATAGTACTTGACTGCTGTCAAGTAAATTTCTTGTGTAAATTTTAAGAGAATTGTAGTTTCCTGTAATCTTGTCCATGCCAGATGACCATTCTTCCCTACCCACCCTCCCCCCATTCTCCTCTTCCCTTCCAATATAGAGTCCTATTTAGCTCCTACTGATTCACCTACTTGTTGAACACAGACACAGTATTACAGAATTAAATTATGTGGAGTTTACCACCTGACATAAAAAAAAAAAAAAAAACACAAAAAACACACACACCCACACACCACAAGACAAAAAAAAAAAAAAAACCAACCCACTTTATGCCATTAGAGAAGCATAACTCACTCTCAATGTTCTGCTGTGCAGTGGAGACTGGCTGAGAGCTGACTATTTTTCATACTGCACCACAAATCAGTGTAGTTTTCAGGAGCTGTTAAAACACAGTTCCAGCTTGTTTGCTTTTCAACACTACATGCATTATTTAGGTCTAAAGGAAAATACTTTAACATCAGACAACATAATCTTTTAAAGAATAGACTTCCTCATATTAGCAATCTGTTTATATAAAAAGCAACAATCTAATTTTCAAATGTAAAGAAATAGATTTCTCTAGACATTGAAATAAATTCACTATTCATAATACTTGTTTTAATAACAGGGATGGTGTTCCACACAAGGAATAGATTTAAAAGTACAGCAAACATTGTTTCATCAAAATTACCTACAAAACATCATCCAAAAAAAAAAAAAAAAAAGTATGTTCTTTTTTGCTTTTCTTATGACACCCATCCCTTATTTTCTTCTATTTACTTCAGAAATTAAAATTTATGCTATAGACTTAAGACAACATGCTGGAGAAATAATGGGATGAGATAAGGAAAGCATTTTAAATTTTGTCTTCAGCATGTCTTCTTTGGGTTTTGCTATTCTTACTACTATAACTTTATAAATTATGAAAAATTGATGGTTTATATATATTATATTCTTATACAGTTGGAATGTATAGCCATAGAACAACATCTGTTTTGAGGTAGATCTGCTTTGAAATTGCCAGATTGAAATATAATTGTTTTTCACTTGAGCTACTACACCTCTGTACAAGTGGTAGTCATGCATTTATCTTGTACTAACCTGACTGCTTTATACTTAGAATTGTCTCCTATTAATAAAATGAAATATTATTTAAGAACTGACATCTTGTTTACCAATTATTGTGCTCCTAAAGATATGGGAACATTTTGAAGAATTTGATGACGTGTGGTAACCAAAAATCAGGCAGCTGCTATACACCTGAAAGTAGCAGATAAACTGCATTTACAGAGCGAGTGTAGCAACTTATTTTATTTGCCTTCCCAAGTTAAAATAATGAATGAAATAAAGATGCAAAATAGCTTTTATCCCATTTTCAGCAAAGCTAGAGAATAGTCCCTGGTAGAACCTGAAACCTGAAAGGACTGTTACAAAGACACATCCCTGATTTCTCCAAGGCTACTGCTGTCACTGATAGCTGAGGTCTATTACTTGTGTTTGGCCTATTACTGGTGCTTGGTTTCATATCTCATTCTTGATAGCTGGCTGTAATTCAGATGACACAATACTGTTTGCATTAAAGCACATCACAATCCCATCACAACTGGAAAACGGTCTTAAAGACATGCAAAGTAATTTCTAAACTAGCTCAAGAACTCTGCTGGAATCTCTCAAATTATCATATGCCTCTTGTAATATTTTCTGTCCTTATATAATGCAATGGTAACATTGTATGGCCACAGACATTAGGAAGAAAAACATTTTTATTTACTCTTATTTACAGTCAACTTGGCTTTACAGATTCAGTAATCTGGCTCCCTCAGTATTTATATCTCCAAATGACTTCAAATGAGCTTCTCTAAGAAACCATCAGTCCTTAAAAATTAAAGCAAGGATGAGCTGCATGGGTTTTCTTTTGCTTGCTTTTTTCCCCCCAAGCTCACACAGAATGAGCAGAATAAACATTACTTCACAAAATGTGGAGAAAAAGCAGCATCAAGTAAGCAAGCATAGGAAACTTTTAAGAAATTTACACTGTATTCCTTAAAGACAAGTATGTTTAGACAGCTTATATAGTGAGAGAGAGACTAGATTTACTATCCAAACTTACTGTATGATAACAAATTCATTAAATAGATTTTTCTGGCCTCACAGGCAATCAGCACAGCCACCTTCTATCACAGCACATTTTTATTGTTAAAAAAATTCACTTAAAGTGGAGCGGCACGAATGAATTCATCAAGATCACTGCTATTATAATGAATCATTAATATCCTAGTGAAAAATTTATTACTATGAATAATACATACAAAATGATGAGACAGAAAATGAAGCATTACTCTGCAATATATCAGAGAGAATCAAAGTGATGTTATGGAAGTTAGCAAGATAAAAAATACCAATTTCTGTTCTAAATCTTTCCAGATGTCTTTTCAGATGCTTCACCTTTATTTTGTTTTCTCATCAAACCTGTATATTTTAGCTGAAGAAAAAACAAATACATTAAGCAACATTCTTCCCTTTGTATAAATAAATTTTCCAAATATAGCCATTACTTTGATCACAAAACCAGTTCTGCCCTCAGAAGGCAGAATGTCTTCAAAACATTTATTTGAGCACATGTGAAACAAAACCCTTCCTTTGCAACAAATAGCAAATTATTTTTTCAAACTACTGTTATCTACCGCATATATAAAAGAGTTATAGCAGGCTCAGATAAAAAAATATTATTATGCAGTATAATTTTGATATTTCCACTATTATTCTGCTCAGTTAGGGAATTAGAAGGACTTAAAGGAGTAATGTAAAGGTCATAGGAATAAAACAAACAAACAAAAATCTTACCACAAATTGAATAACCTCTCTCTTTCCTGTGGTGTTAAAATCAGAATATTCAAATGTGTCTTTGAATTGCAGTACACAAAAAATGCACTGCAGCTTACTACAGCTGAGCTCAGACAACCAAAATAACAAGCATATTACTGAAATGGACTTCTGCAGCTAACTAGTTTCAAAGTGAGCCTAAAACAGAAAGCATAGCATTAGAGTGCAGCAAAAGGTCCATGACAAAAGAACAATTAAACTTTCAGGGGGTATTAAATATTCCTTGTATTACTGATACATTTGATTTATCCATTATCCTAGACAGATTTGTGTATAGTAGTACATCAAAGCAAGCAATAGTACAACTTCATATACAGTGCTTAAAACACTCATCAGTACCTTGGAATTGGATGTGGATTCCAAAAAGCAAAGTCTGTTGCCAAATCCTTCTGCAGCAAGACACAATTTCTGTTGCTCCTTGTGAACAGTTGCAGTGCACTGCAGAACCACTTCATCATCCTACCGAAAACAAACAGAAACAGAATGGTGGTTATGATTCTAACCCAAGAAGATCTGGAGAAGCAATTACAAAAGCACTGCTGATGTCAGGAACAGTTGTCCCTGAACATAAGCAGAATCGAATTTTGGCATAATTTTTAATCCTCAGAATTGTGAATGTGTGCAAATCAATTAAAATAATTATAACCACTACATATGTGCTTCTCCTCTTTGGTTATCCTTGTTACAAAAGTCAGTACGTATGAAATATAAATTCTATGGGACTAAATCCTTGTAGTAATATATTCAGAGGAGATCTTGTCAACAGACTTGAAAGAACAGAAGCTAACCAAGAGCTGGAGGATCCCTTTACCAGAAATATGATTTAAGTTAAAAAAGAAAGAAAACTTTGTGGCAATGGGTCTGTTTTCTAGCAAAGGTTTCCTGTTTAAGAACAATAAAAATAGTATCAACCTGTTCCTTCCGCCCATTCATTTATGAAGCAAAATTAGAGTTTCCAATAATAAATTTCACATGAATGATTATTGGAGGTTATAGTTAACACTGCAAATAAAATGTAATACAACAATAAAACTACAAGATGAGGCATACAACTTGAAGCAGCCTAGGATGAGACTACAAAAATGCATGCAATAAGGTAGGTATGTTTACCAAAAAAAGTTGTTCTTACAGGCAGCTTTTTACATAAGGACATTCAGAAAAGTTAATCAAATTCAATAAATACCTGAATTTAAATTGAACTGTGTAATTTGAAGCCACTTGTAAACACTCATCCTGAATTAAACAGGCCTTTTATTTGGTTTAATTTACTTCACTCTAGTAATTGAATTAAACTAAATTAAGGCATACTTAATTCTGAAAGGAACAGGAGATTAAATAGAGTTTAATCAGAAACTTTAAAAGTTAATTCACGTTACCTTCTTTTCAATTGTCCTCATGTAGAAAACCCTAGCCCTAAGTGTAGATAAACCAATTTTCCTTGTATAGCAGTAACAGTGCCCAAGCTGCATACCACTTAGGATACACAGTCAATTGTGGAGGCAGAAAGTAACTGCTTCTAGTCAGACATTAATGCAGAAAATACAATATGTGCATTTGTGCTATGTGTAGTACACAATGTAGAGTTTTAATTAATAATAAAAAAATCCCTAAAGGCCAAAATCAAGGATTTAAGATGACAAAATACAGAGAGCTACTAGTTTTGCTGTCTTTGTAAAGTAGTATCTTTTAAAACTTGGACCTTTTTTTTTTTTTTTCTGGTAGTTTGGTGGTGGGTGGAAGAGGCCGTGTTGAGTTTTTGGTTTTTAAAGCACAAAATTAAGTTTATTTTCAGGCTAAAGGTAGCAGTGTTATATTGCAGTTATATAAACTCATTCTCCATCCTAATTCTCTTCCTAGCCCTTCTTCCTAAATAATCATACCAGCACAACAGAAACTCCAGTAACCCTGTCACCATCATACACTGCGCTAGAATTGTCTCCAAAAAGGGTCACTAGAGAAGATGCTAACATTATACCTTTATAGCCAGAGGCAGACAACATAGCATGGTTACTTGCTACTGAAATGAACCCTCAATTTCATATTGTAATGCCCCGTTCTCTACTATTGTACACTGCTTTTAGAGAAAGTCTGGAAAGTGTTCTACATAGCCCATCTACAAAAATTACTTCATGCTGACAGCAGCCAAAATCTAAGTTAGTCTGGGGCAAGACCCTGGCATAATTAATTTTAGTTAATGATCTAACACATCATATTCTTCCCTGCAAACCAATTATGCACAATCATCATGTATACACATATAATGGTGATGCAGACTGATGGAGGATTAAGAACAGGAATATAGCAACTGCTACATCTCCTGACACACAAACTGTCTCAATTAATTTTGCAAACATTTTTTCTTCTGCTCTTCTACATCATACAGAGTACATGGCTTATTTTGTTAAAAACATAGCTCACAAATAAAGACTGATTTATTTAAAAATACTTACTAATTAATGAAAATCTATCATCCCTGCATGACCTTTTCAAAGTTAATTCCTGGGTTAGCAGGACATGCTCGTTAAAACTACCAAGCAAATCACAACTCCATTTTGCTACATTTTCTTGGTTTTGTGTATGGATGTTTACAATCAATGTTCTGTTAATTCAGGCCACGGAGTCATAGTGGTATGGGACTTTCATCTCTACTCAAGGTGGGGTTGCTAAAATTGTCGAAGAAGGTTGAGAAAGATGCAATACTGTTGTCTGATCAAGTGAAAGGCAATTACAGATAATGATGTGCTCTACACACCCTGCTCTAAGTTACTTTGCATTTCTGGGTATATCATTAGAAAAGAATCTAATATAAACTCTACCCCAGATTCAGTCATCAAACATTTACTTATTATGCGTTCAGAAGATTCCTATAGATATGCAATTTGATTATGTTGCAGAATTACATTAAGATACATAATTCCATTCCCTTTCTTTACAGCAGATGGCTAAGTGGGTAAGCATCTCGGCATCAAATCTCAAATCAGCAAACGTATCCATTTCCCCTATCAGGAGAGTTAAAAATGCATAATTTCCTTATATGAAGTCACACCTCCAAAGAGACCCTTACTGAACGTCACTTTGCTCTTGTATGAAGAAAGGTACAGTGTGCATCACATTAAATATCTTTTAAGGAAAAATATTTTTCTGATATTCTTAAATCTTTAATTATGAGATGTCCCAAACTGGTTCATTACCTCCTAATACCTTCTGAGCGTTTTCACATCCCCATGTTATCCAGATGAGATTTTGGATCAATCATAATGTCTATCTCTGTCAGATTAGAACTGATGAAAGTAAAATTTATGTTTCAAAGGGCTATATCTTTAGCCTTCAGAAGTTAAGCAAATACACCAGTATGTATCCAGATACCCTCCTAATCTGCCTCTTTCCTAACTCTCTCGAGTTTCATGAGACTGAAAATTCAGGGGGAGAGGCAAGACAAAGGTACTGACTAGAATGTTGGTGTCTTTTAAACATCTCTGTCAAATAGTGAGTTACTCAGTACCACAGTAAACTAGAGATGAAAATTAAAGAGACTCCAAAAATCCAACTTCAAGCATAGATGTTTAATTCTAAAATGTAATCACTTCTAGGAACTTTTGATCCACTTGGAACTTAAGCTCTTGGACAAACTGTACTCTAATACATGTAGAAATACTTCTCTATGCATTGCCAGTATTAAGTGCACAGGCAGAAGAAGAAAAGCTAGTCTTCCACAACACAGTTATAGGTAACAAACCAAGGTAACAAACGTGTTAGTAAATAATAGTGTGTGTCTGTCATACTCAGTGAAACGACTTTAGCATATACTTGGATCTAGTCAAAGTCTGACTCAAAATAACAGTGTATATATATTCTGCCATAACTAACAAAAGTATTTGATTTAAACTTCATAATCAAAACAATCACAATGGGCATAAATTATAGGGAATACAGTATAGTCTTGAAAAAATTCCAGGACAATTTGAAAACTAGCACAGACCTAAAATCCCTGCAGATGTTTCCACTGCCAGATATTTCTGTTAGTCTGGTTTTGCTGAATAATCATCACTTAGATACACATCTGCCAGTTTCCTCCATGGAAATCAGAAAATTTTAGCACTTCCATCCCAATTTGCTATTAACATAGCAGTCTTCATTACTAAGCCCAAAGATGCTTCTTTGTCTTCCATTTTTTGCAGGTTTAGGATACAGAAAACAAGTGTTAAGAGAGTAAAAGCAAGTAGGTGTCAATAAGCACACAAACTCTGCTCACACAGAGGTGCTGCAGCTTATTATCAAATGCACCAGGCAGTGTCACTGTAACAATGGAGAACACTCATCTCCCTTCATTTACCACAAGTAAGAGTGAATCCAACTTGAGAAGCTGTCCATTTAGTTTAGATACTTTAGTGGATGATTCTTTCACCCCTTCTCATTCATCCTTCAGTTCAGTCTGATCTGCTTCATAACAAACACTCTTCGGAACATGGAAATATAGTTATCTACATCCCACAAATGGGGAGGTAGGAGCAAAGATGGTGCTGCCTATCTACAGTAAGAGCGTATGCCTACAGGATAGCAGAAATGGTACTCAGCTTCTAAACCTGAGCCAGAAAGCTCTTCTCCCTCCCAAGCCTGCAAGCAAAACTTGCTGAAGGCAATATGCAGCTAAGGTTAATGTAACCAGCCATATACAGTGCTTTAAGATTGTGAACAAATACCATCTTGAAGTGATCCATTAATCCTGATAAAACCTTATGTGGCAGCCAGCAGACCAGTTCACAGTTTTAAAGATACCGTAGCTTCCAGCAAAAAGATATTCTGTGTCTGTGTCAGATATCTGCACTGACTCAAACAGCATGAGTTTTTCATAAGCACACTACTGCATTTATCATTCTGATAATTCAAGAAGCATTCTGGAAAAAAAACAGGTAGGTGTTATCCATGCCACAAAGCCCTGTTTATTTTTTGAAATCCAATTTTTAAAAGCAAGGGCAGTTATTGAAAAAGAGCAGCACACAGCAGATTCTTAATTATATCTGTTCAGTATGGGCTACTTAATTATTTTCATGAAATCTTTATACTCACAGATACTAAACAAATAACTAAATGATTTAGCAGAGGATTCAGTAACAAAAACAACAACCCACCTTTGACAGCACCATATCAGTTTCTACAGCTAAACACTATTCCTAAAACCCAAATGCTGCCAGCAATAACCAAAAACTGACAAACTGCATGCTCAGAATTGCATTCCAGAAGATCAGATAAATGAGGGAAGAGCATGGGTTTCCTGTCACGGTACAATATTAAAGCAGCAAGTTCTCAAAGCTCCTTAATAGCACTTTTACCTACAGAGATTGACTTTTCTGCGAAACCCACACAAATCTCCTAAAATTACAGGAAATATATACTACCCATTCCAGAAAAAAATCTTAGTTTCTCAAGTAAAGATGTGGGCATGTTACATTCCAACACCAATGTTTTCACTAGGTATATTTGTCCAAGATCAGCAATTTCAAGTTATGACTGATCAAAACATACATATTTTTTTATATATATATATGCACACACACACACACCCAGACATATATACCATTATACTAGACAGTGTTACTCTGTCCTATTAAACCCTGAAAACTGATACCTGCTGTGAGAAGACAGTTTTCACTAATCCTTAACCTTCTCAATATGTTAATTCTATTAAAGTACTAAAATTGGCTGGCTGAATTACCATGGTTAGGCATCATTTACAGTGCTATAGCCATTAGCATCTCTTCAATGTGTACACAGCTGTCATTTTGAGGGGGGAATATTTGCATTGTGGCATTCTTCTGGAAATCTGCCAGTCTGGGTTGTTTTAATATCCTTCATGGCTTGGGGGTTTATTATTCAGCACACTGTAACACCTTAAACTTCTAATAATTACACATTTAAAAGTCTGAATTGATATCTGGTACTGGCTTAGTAGTGAGTCTAAGGATAGCACAAGATCAACTAATTTCTTTATTTGCATTTATTGAGAATGCAAAATTTATTTTTTTTTTTTTTATTTTTTTTTTTTTATTTTATGTCTTTCCCTGGTTTACACACCATGCCATTATTACATCCAAGTCTTTTCCTTTAATTGTGCAATAAAAGCACAGTATTGGAGCTTCCAGTATTACTAAAAATCTCTTTAGGAAAAGCTGATAAATAAAGTATCAATACACTACAGGTAGTATATTTATTTAGAAACACTGTATGTGCTTCATCCCAAGGTGTTTCAACTCATTATGTCAAGTGCTTGACACCTGCATTTTGCATCTAGTTCAGGACAAAAATAGGTCACATTTTTCTGGTATTTTCTTTGATTTTATATTCTATACTTCATATTTTACTCCTTTGCAGAGAATGCAGCAAATAGAACATGAGCTATTACTCATTTAAATTATTTTCTGTGCTCTTCCTAATCTGACCAATTATACATAATTACCTCCCTTTAAGATGAAATGCTGATTCTTTTTCTATTACAGTATACCAATCCTGAAACTGCATACAGAACAGAGAATAATATTTGCAGGATTAAGCATTCAGAGGTTAAAACTGATGTTACGCTTGCACATTCAAACTCACTTCTGCTGTTGTTTTATATGGCAGATACTACAGGTAGTGGAATACGTTTCCATCAATTTCCATACACTCTAAGTCAGGATCTCAGCACATGCTTTAATAGCACACGTTTTAAAAGCTTCCTCAAACTCTGCATATGCACAGTTCTGCTTCACTGCATCCCCTTTACTGTTCAGCTATCCAACTGAACTGTGCAATGAGCATCGGAGCCACACAGACTTTAAAAGTAGATTTACAAATAGAAATTTAGCCTCCACAAACTGCTTTCTGGCTAAGGAAACTGTAGAATAATTATTGACTTAGAAACTTTTGCTCTACACTTTAGTCTAGGTTTTATTCCATCAAGGCAAAGTGAAGTTGAAGTAAAGTTTGTAAGTCTTATGGACCATCAAGAAAAAGATTTGTACAACTACTGTCAACCACATGTTAACAGGATAATATGATCCACAAATCAATCCCCTAAAATGACACTAGTGAACTGACCTGCCAAAACACAACCACCCAAACTAAAACAACACACACCACAACCATAAATGTGACCTTTTCTTTATGCAACTCTTTTTATGCTAGCCATCTGAATAACACCCACCACGAGGCACGTAAGACAGCTTTCAGTGCTGATGAAAGCTCTACTGCTAGTTGCCCCAGAGCCTCTCTTTCTTTCTGTGCTTTAGAAGGTAAAAAGCAACAATACAGAAGAGAAGGAACAATTTAAGATGGTGTTCTTTCTTCTCCAAATCCCTTCTGACAAAACACAAAAGCCTCGATCCATAACATTTGTTAAGGCTATGATCAATCGTGATTAATTATCTTTTCAACAGTCCTATGGGAGATACCATGAGCAGAGCACAGCACTACTGAAACTACTAATTCTGTTCTTGAGTGATCAACCAGTGTCATCAACAAACTGCCGAACTGTTTTGAAATACCACCCTATTACAGAGAGCTTCTAGAACTCTAGAGCTTCTGACATTTGAACATAAAGGAAGCCCTGTGACAGAGGTAAGGAAAGGACCCAAACTTCTGATTACTTTATCTGAGCTAGAACTACAACTCCACTGTCTTCTTGGCAGCAGATGACCATTGCGATAGTTAACAATAAAATAATAATAGTAATGTCCTTGGCCAGTAGGAATTAGTGTTCAGACTCTGTTAAGGAAGAACAACCTGTAAGGAACTGAAAACAACCTTAGTGCAGAGCACATCCCATAGGTAGGGATGCAGAATAAAAAGCAGTGAAAAGACAATGGTGCTGTAGAGAAGGATCTCTGCTGGTTACAGTGAATCAAATGCCAATCATCAGTCAACAACACCAGAGAGCTGTATAGAAGCCAAAAAGCTGGACTAATCTGATAAGAACTGTAAGTGACTACATGAGCAGTGATCCTCTGACTTTACAGTCAACACAGGTAAGGCTTCAGCTGAAATGAAGTGGCCATTTTGACTCTTCAATTCAAACAGAGACTGAGAACAAGACTGGTATTACCTAGGGAAAAAAAATAAAATTAAAAAAAGAAACAAACCAAAACACAGGAAAGATCTAGGAAAAACTCTTGGGATGCAATCTGCTTAGACTGTGGTAAAAGATGGCAACAATGTCATTGGCAATAAAACGTGGAATAGAGGACAGGCAATACTCCTCCTATTACATTAAGAGAATTAGTATTAGACAGTTGTGGAAAAAGTATTCTGAGGGTAGTAAAGCATTTTCACAGACCAGTTTAGAAGCTTCATCATTATATAACTATTAAAACTGCTCAAATCCCCATCTGTCAGGAGGATTTATGCGTAGTTGAAATTGCCTTAGGAGGAGAAGGAAAAGAAATTACTTTTCTGGTCACACCATTCTAAACACTCTGGACACACTTTACTGTACATGTTTTATTTTTATCCTGTAGGAGGAGTAATTTCATAAGAATTCAGTATTATTCCAATGGAATTATCCTGTAAGACAAAAAGCCTCATGCAGAACAGATGGAATTCCAGAGCACCAGACTAGCTGGTAGTTCTTGATACAGTACTATGAAGCAGGCTACTAAGTAAAATTATGTGTTATCTCTTTCTCCTTGCCTAAAAAGCTTTTAATCATCACAATGATTTTGTAAGATTAACAGCAAAGGGATGATGATCTGCAGTATTAAAGATACATAGCAGAGAAAAAAAAAATAATCAAGAAACAAACAAGCAAAAAAACCACACACACACAAAAAAACCCTCAACACACAAACCCACATATTCCACACTTGTCAGAAAAAGTCTGCAATAACAATGATACAAAGAGCCTGTCAGAAAGCAATCACTATGTTCAAGACAAAAAACTTGTTAGGCACCACTTGAATCGAGTGACATGACAGAGCAAAGCAGGATTTAGCCAGAACTCATTTATCAACCCTGAGCACATCTCAGTCTATGGGTTCCACAGCCACCAGAGGGAAAGGAAGCACATGAACAGAAGGTAATGAACAAATTTGAATGAGTGGCTCCAGTACACCCAGGTAACAAGAGCACCTTCCATACTTTGTGAAGTGCTTCTCAGAGAAACAAATGTACTACTGTGTTTGACTGGGCACTGCAGCGGTACCGTAGGTGTCTGTACCCTTCAACTGCACATGCTAACCACCTCCTCAAATAAACTACTCAGTAGTTTTATCAACATGCACACCACACTGAAAACAGATGTACTGTTTACGTGTAATCTCAAAGCTTCCTCTTCCTCTCTCTTCTTGACTCTTCAAGTCAGCATGAAATGGTGTCAAATTTGGCTTCGGCATGCAATGGCCTTGAGTACACATGTGCTAGTATCTGCTTGATTGAGTTCTACTAAAAATATGTCTGCAAATGAACATATTTCCAATTGAGATGACTCATTTTATTATTTCTCACTAATTAGCTTCTGTGGTCCTACATCCCTTAAAAAAAGCCACCCAAGTTCAGCTGTCAGTGTCTAATAATAAGTTGTCTGTAACCATAGTTAGCAATGGCTAACTCTGCATCTGACACAGTTGACAGGGGAATGGTGGAAAACATCTGCAATAAAGTAAAAATAAGAAATTAAACACAAAACAGCTGGTGTGCTGATTTCAGCTTCTTAACAGCCTCAATATGTCAAATTTATCTCTGATATAATTCCACTTATTTTAGGAATTTGATGAGAATTCTATTGCATTACATCCTCACTCACTAGTTCCAAGCTATGTCTCTTCTGCAAAGGTGTGATTACAGCATGGGACATACCTATGCTATATTTTATCTTCTTGGTGTGAATAACAGTACCAGTAAAGACAGAGGTGAGAACATGTTCAAAAAGGTGTCCACAAGATTCTGCAGACAAACACAATATTGTATCTATAATCTCAGTCAGGCAGTTAACAAGCTGCCTCTAAACAAATGCCAAGTATCTTATAACCCCATGGTGCTCTGTCCAAGCTAATAAATCCAGACTCTCCTCAGTATCTGAAAATGCTGTAACTGAAAATAATCACTGAAGGATTTTAGTTTTACAACACTTTTCTGAGAAAGAGTTCATTAATCTCAGCTGGAGAACAGAGGCACGTGTTAAATAATTTGTTCAAGGTCACACAATACTTAAGACTCAAACATTCCTTTTTCTGTATTCCTCCTACCCTACTAATAGGTTCCACAGCAAGAAGGCACTAAGAACACATCTCTGTCACAGACAAGGCCCTCTCCCTCCAAATCAGATTGTGAAATCCTCCCCTCTGCATCGCTCCTTTCATGCGTGAATACATGAGAAGAGTTCACCAACCCTCAGTCATGTATCTTGGAAGCAGACTCTGGAAGCTAAGTCAGTAACATGACCATCTGCTTGAGTTCACACATTCAATTCTAGATCTCTTTCTCTTCTTTTAACCTTTTTTTCAGCAGTATTTCTTAAATTGTTCAACTTCAGCACTCTGCCAGAATGATACTTTGCAGCTGCCTCATCAGTCATACAACCTTTCCCCTCCAGTTCCCAAAGACTCACCTGTCACTGTGCTGTTGGTTCTTTATTTTGATTTTATTTTTGGAGCAAGGGTAAAGATTAATTATAATCTTCACTTGTTTCAGTTCTGTCAATATCTCTCCCTGCCTTCCTTCATTCTGAAGCTGCTCTAACTTATGAGATTCACCCTTTCACTTCACACTTTTCCCATGCAATGCTTTCTTATCATCATGAGAAGTCTACCACCTTACTGAATTTTTCCTTCTTCAACTAATCCCATTTTGAAAAATTCTCTCAGACTGCTGTTCACAACTTCTCTTCTGAGCATCCCTGAATTATGATCTATTCTCTCCTGCAGATCATTAATGAAATCATTAAGATGAGATGTGGTGTCTTCCCATGAACAACTCCAAACAATATTCAAGTTCTACCCAGATTAAAATGCCACAAAAGGGCCATCATACAGCTGGAGCTGTATCATATTATGAAACCCCAAGCAGTCATACCACTGAAAATACAGTTCCTAGACACCTTGACTACAGAAGCAAGCGTAAAGAAGATTTTCAGCCTCCTTGTAAAGGGATTTGGGTGTCCCTTCAAAAAAGGGACCAATAGACCAATAGCCAATCCACCCCACTGTCTCCCAGCAGTGCTGCTGTTCTAGATTTATTTCTTCTTAACCCACCCCCAACATTCCTACTTCTCAAAACAGCAACGAGCCAGAAGAGTGCAACAGACTTAAAACACCGAAATCTATCTGTCTCTAGGAAAAAAAGAAAAGAAAAATCATCTATGGCATTTGCCTCTGGATTTCCAGACATTTCTTGGAATATTCATCCCGTCAGCTATATTCTCTGTTATTCCCACACTTTTCTAACCCACCACTCCCACAATGATCTGTTTTTCCCATCTCACACAACACACTCTTTCTTCCCCTTATAGTCTTTCTTCCATTGATCGCACCTCCTGTTTTCAGCCTTCCATTCCAAATTCTACAATCCTTTCTTCACATGTCACCTTTCAGCCCTGACCATTACACCGTACCCAGATAAGTCCAGTCTTGCCTTCAGGTCTCCTCCCTAACCACCAGAACAACCCTTGAAAAGGCCTCATCATGACCCTTCCTAGGAAGATATACTATTTACCTTCATCCTTCCCCTCTGTTTGCTGAGCACAGGTTCTTCCTTGAGGGATGCTGCCAGCTCCACATACTTCTGCCCCCACCTTGTGCCAACTGGGATTAAGCTCAGTACCTCTGGACAGGTAAAGGGAAGAGTGCTTTAAGAAAGCGAGCAATCAAGCCGAGCAGCTGCAGTGGAGTAGTTGGGACTAACAAGTAACAGTCTTTACAGAGAAAAAATTTAGACACACTTCTTCAGTTTAAAAAGCCTCTCTGATCTCTCCTCTATCTCAGTTCTAATAATGCAAATACTTGGCCACACCAAGCAGTGGTAAGAAAGGAAGGGAGGCTTGGTAGCCCCTTCCACATATCCGGAGGTGTCAGGGAAATAGACATTTGGTGATTTCTGCAAGGGTGTCTTCAAAAAACCCCACAGCATTCCAGGAATAAAAAGAAAGCAAAGAAAGAGGAAGATGTTTACCAAATCAGAAGATGTTAACCAAAACAAAAGATGAGAAGCAGCCTGATCTTGATCACACTGAAGAATAAATCATTACACCAAGCATGCTACAGTTTATACTCATATTGTGGGACAAAAATAAAATAATTTCTATTTTTCTAACCATACTACCACCAGTCAAGGCAGCAGGACTGGGACAGCCAAGGGTGCTAAGCCTCAGCTGGTCCTGGGGAGGCTGAGAGGGTCCTTCTTTAATTGCCAGACATTTTCAGTCCTTGTAATGGTACTCAGCTTTACAAGAAAAGTGTTATGAGGAAAATACTCTTCAAGCAAGAAACCACAGATTGCATTGTTAACTTTACCCAAATTTAGAACGATAGTGGTTAAGCTATATTTATTCTACAACTTTAATCAAGTTATAATATGACAAACTACACACCAAGTCCATTTTTTCGGTGAGTCCTCCTTCAGGAGAAGGATGCTCTAGACAACAGTAATTCTGCATTTTATTTAACTTGACAGCTATACTTTTATCTCACATTTATGATAGAAGAAAACTTTTTAAAAAAAAAATTATTTTGTTTTTAAAATTAGGTTTCAAACCATTGTTACATATCCCATAAAATTGCCTTATATGTCCAAGGATAAGTGTAATGCCATTAACTAACAAATCTTCATCTCATTTGACACATCACAAGGCATACCACGATCACAGGGCTTCCTTGGCAACAGCTGCCCCACACAGAAGCTCTCTGTACACTACCAATGTGTCATTTACTTCATATAATTTAAAAAAGAACATGTGTAGAGGGTGTAAAGTGACAGAAGTCTTTCCAAAATATAGTAGTTGCATCTAGGCAAGATGATACAATAGTCCCAAAATATTTTGCCAGGAGTGAGGTGTTCAATCTGGCCCCTGCATTGCTGTTTCTGAAATTAATGGCTTTCTTGGCAACTCCCAGAACACTGTGGAATAGAGGGGGGTGGGGTGGGGGGAGGCAGATCTGTGGCATCCCAAAACACAGACATCTCAAAACAAGCATCAGTTCACTGAATATCAAAATATCTGAACAGTTCTTACCCTGACTGCATTATTTCTTCCTTAAGCAGAACACTAAACACTGAATTTTATATTTTTACAGTGAAGTGGCCATGCAGGGTCTACCAACAGTCAGATTTCTGCTGCAGAACTTAGGTCCAGATCATCAAGCAGCTGCATATCCACAAGTTTTAGTGAGCATCAGATATTCCTCTGTACTTTGCCAAGTGCTGCAGCTTGCTACTACTCAATCAGTACTTGACAAAATCAAGGAATGCTTCCTCAAGAGAAAAATATCGTATAAATTTTGTGGCAATTGTCTTGGCATTCCATGTGCATTCTTTTTCATAGACTGAAAAATAATATTTGTATAAAAAGACTAAAATATTCAGGACAATAGCAGTTTAAGTTGGACTGATAAATCCTGCATAAGAAATGAAAGTGCACTGCAGTGGAAGATGTGGTTATTACAGACTGTGCAGGTATTGACAGAATGGTACATACATCCTGAAGCATTCTGTGCTAAGCCTGTCTTTTGAAATAGTAAAAGTTTACTTATTTGCTACTATTTTACTAATACAAATAATTTTCTCTTTACCCCAGCTTGCAGCGCACTTTTTAAATTTTTAATCATTTCTCTCAAGCCCTTCACACACCAGGTGGAGTTGAATAGTTCATGGAAAAGCTGTGAGATACAACTAGCACACAATATATTGCAGCAACAGCTAACAACAGCAAAATTTCAGATACATAGGAAAATGGCTTTCTATCACCATGCTCTCAAAACAGCAGGTAATTCTTCACAGATTTTAATCAGGTGCAATGACAGAAGGCTGCATTGAACTGGGAATTTCCAAATGTGTTATTAAGCAGGTGCAAAAATATTTTTCGAGCTTATGTACATTTCACAATGTAATGTTCAGAGACGAGCTGATTTTTATTTCCTATTTCTTCCCCCAAACAAACTCAACAGCTATCATAAATGAGTCAGTGAAATGGAAAATTATCATTTATCATTATTATTATTGAAACAGCAGGAGTATCTTTCAACTGTTTCTACTCTAACTTTCACCAGCAAATGTTTCAACACACAAGATTATGCACAAGCACAAACTTAAACATAAACCACAAATCTGTATTTGTATACTCATTCTTTGTTCTTCCATATGTATTTTCTACATCACATGGGAGACAAGGTATGCTTCACTGTACTCCCAACTAAGAAATAGGGCAATACCAAACAACAACTTGGTTATGTATAAAGTGGAATTGGTGGTTCTGTATTATATTTTTAAAGTACATTTTCTCAAGAAATGTTGAAAATAGGTTCATCACAGCTGAAAAAAAAAATTCTCAAACATGAGTTCATGATCATATGCTGAACTCCATTTTCCCTGCTCTTATTTACAGTAAGAAATTCTGTCATTGCTTCCACTGTACTTTGAGAGTACTAAGACAGTTAAAAATAACATGTTATCATATGAGCTGCATTTGATCCTAGAAGGCCTCCCAGAAATCTGTAAGCATTGCTACTAAAGAGGGGAGTAAAATTAACATTTTTATTTCCAGTACAAAGTTGTATGTACAGCCTGGTTTTCACAGTCTGCTATTTTTCAAGTGTCATCCTTGCTAAAAATTGCACTATTGCATTAATTGTAAATCAGAGAAGTCTGAGAAAAAAAGAAAAGAACATTTTAACCAGGACAGTGGATTCAGAATAATGGTTTCATCTGCGCCAAAGAAAGTTAAGGCTGGAGGGTTTGTTCTGGTTTTCTGAATATGTTACTTGACTAAAGAGATGTATTTTAAATTTAATACCTAATGTAAGATATGTCTAAATCACAGAGCTTAATATATTAACTTGCCTGTTTATTACAGAGAGTATCACTTTGCATTACCAATTTTCATTCATTCATGTCAACTGATGGTTAACATCTACTTTTAAAATACAAGTGTAATTCACAGTTCTGTGAAAGCTTTCACATTGCCTCAAACACAGTACACTTGCAAAACTTCATTTTAGGTCACAATTATATTTCACTGCTTGCCCTCTAAATTCAATAATGTTGGGTTTTATTTGAACGACTTTGAAGTATAGTAGCAAAGCTAGGCTTACAGCCTCTTTCATATACAGTTGGTTAAGAACCAGGAGCTCTTACACTTGTTTCTTTTGGCTTTAGAGTCCCTTCAACTCACTGAAATCTTGCAAGCCACTTAGACTAGGATGCATCACACCTAACTTAAGGCATCTAAAAAGTCTATTTAGCTACCATCTGTCATTTAGCTATTTACATCTACTCAGCCTCAGCTCCCTTTACAGCCAATGGCAGGAGATTAGTTTTCCAGAAAGTGAGGCACCTTTTTGTGAAACCAGAAATGTAAGACAGCTGTGATGAACTGCAGATATCTCCTTCTCTCCTTAGACTCTGCAATAATCAGTTTAGGCTGGGGTAACCAACACTTAGGTGTCCCACTTTAGGTGAGATGAATCCCAGTCTCAGCATGCTCACAGCTTGTCTCTGTTGTCTCTACCATAGGACAACATTTGTCTTTTGCAGAACGGTCTTGTTTTCAGTGAAGTGGCAGTATGGAAACTAACACACAGTAGCTCAAGGCATCATATTTAAAGAAATTTAGGCAAGCTTTGCATGACTCCTGAAATTACAGCTATGTATTAACAACAAATAACACACTGTGAACTGGGGCTTCACATTCTTTCACTGCTCGTTTTCTTAGCCAAATTACATAAAAAGCGAGGAAAGGAGAACACCTTGGCATATTAATTTCATCCTGAATCACATGCAAAGCTCAGTATTCTAAACAAACTATTAAATAGTCATTCAAGCTCTACTCCCAACCCCCAAGTCTTCAGTCACAAGATCAGCTGCTATCCAGTTTCTGTATTAACTTAGAAGTGTTTGCATGCAGCACTTTCAGCCCAAAAATGGCTGAGGGATAGCAAACTTCTTGATGAGAACACACACAAACCCCGAGGCAACCCAAGATTTATGAGACCTCAGCTAGCATGAGTTATGAACCAGCCATCTCTTCACTGCTCTATCCAGCTGCTCCAAAAGATTTAGATGGAGCAGGAAACAAAAGTTCTGCGAAGAAAGCATAATTTGGCAAGGCTTTGGGAGTCCAGCTTCCATGCAGGTGGCTGTCCCAAGAAGAAGTGTGGAATCACTACAGTCAAGCTTTAGGCACCTGTGTTTAAGCAAGTGTCATTAGGCTCTGTTTAATGGTCAAAAAAAAAAAAAAAAAAAAGGCAATGGGTGTTGTTTTCAAGTTCTCTCTTGAGTAAAAAGGGAAACTAGATGAATACCTCAGGCATAGACTTCTAGATCAGATAAACCATATCATAAACAAGAGATTAATATCAAGAAGACGACAATAAACTGAATAGGTGGCGTAATCCTGCTATAACTCTCATTTTAGGTCAGCATTATCAACAGCTGGCATGTCCAGTTTTTGTGGGTAGGCATAAGACAATAGAGCTGATTTAATAGAACCAAAGTACAGGTGAGAAATCACTAATTCTTACAGTAACTACCACAGCAGAAAAAGGATATTTAATAAAGGAAGCAGCGGATAAGCCCAAGTCATGATAGAGTACACTGTTAGCATTACAGCATATAGACCACCGAACCCTTCAGGAAAAAACTCACTGAAAATGTTGCAAAGCACAGGCTGCCCAGGGAAGTGGTGGAGTCACCCTCCCTGGAGACATTTAGAAGTCATATAGATGTATTGCTGAGTGACATGTTTTAGTGGTGACTTCGCAGTGCTGGATTAATGTTTGGACTTCATGTTCTTAGAGTTCTCTTCAAACCAAAATAATTCTGTGAATGAGATTTATTCATGCATATGTACATACACACGCAGACGTACACAACTATCAGTATCAAATCAGTATTACTGGGAGTTAAAATTCAAGTTTTCTGGTTTTACTTGGGCTCTAGCCCCCAGTAACTAATCTTAAATACCAATCAGACATAGACATGATGTCTTTTCCCCACATGCTGTCATAAATCTTAATAACATTTACGGCTAAGTAGAGTTTATGACCCTTGTTGAGAAGACCATTGATCTCAATACTGCAGATGTAACACAAAAAGAAAAGAAATCTCTTTGAAAAGCAAGGTATATAGATAAGAGCAGACAACCACAAACGTTGCTTGTATAAATTTAGCATATTCTCTACTTCAGTATTAATGTAATTTTAGGTTCATCCTAAAAGCTGTATTTACTACTGAACTAAAAAGATGGGGAAAATTAAAGGAGAGCAAAACCTACAGAATGAAGTGATCCAGGCCTCTTTGTGCCTTGCCACTTGAAAAACACAACAGGAGTTAAACCAGTTTAAAGCAGAAGGTCCCTAGCATAGCATAGACAACCATAATGTACAACCACTGGTCTTAGTACCTTAGAAACAAAATGCTGCAACATTTATGTGAGAAACACAATTTAATTGATAAGATACTTCTCTGCTATCTGTAACACAAATCTACGCACTATGGAAGGAAAAATGTGACATCACCTAATAAGAACATTTACTTTTTTTGTCTTCCAAGATAAACATTTATCTGTTATAAAAACCTCCACTAAAATAAGCAAAGACACCCAAAAATATTTATCTCTAGGGCACCACTGCAGAATTCAAAAGAAGATTAGTCATTGTCATCAGTAGGGATGTCTGGTGGTAAAAGCACTAGTAGAGAGTTCAGCACAACAGACTCTTAACACGCAGTTCAGTATACAGTGGAAGACCTGATTACCTGCTAAGAATAAAATTATTGAAAGAAAAAGGGATTTGCAACACTTGAATACTTGCTGGGCTGTTGTTCCCTCTACTTCAACATCCCCAACTTTGGAAGAGTAAATCCTTCTGTAGTTGCCTCCCTAAGATCACCATAGATTCCTGTTTGGTCACTTCCCCATTTCCACAGTAATAAACTGAATCAAAAGTTTGTATAGCTTCACACATTGATTATTGCAGCTGAGGATGTAAACCTGCAGTATTTCCCTTTGAATTGTTGTGAAATGAGTAATTTTTGACCTGAAATACTCAGGCTCAAAGGCAAACTTGTAAAGCTGCTTTTAAGAAGACTTTTTAAGACCTGAAAGCCTGAAATCTTTCAGATACACTTAACTATAGGAAATTAAAGCATATATAGATGCTTTAATTAGATATAGATTATCTATATTTTATATAGATAAAAACAAAGAGGAAGAATGAAAACCTGTAAAAATAAGAAGTTCACAGATGTTACAGCTGTCATTTTTGGCTTTCTCACAAAATACTCACACTAATAATATATCATTGTAAGACTAATTATTTCTACCTTATGACATGCCGAGAGCTTTCTGGAAGCTGCTGCTTTTGACAGAAACACATAGTACTGTATCATATTGCTAATGATAGGCAGAACCTAGCAAAAACAGATCTAAATCATTACTAAAATAGATAATAACAATCTGAAAGTAATCAAGGTGTGTCTTAAGACACCTTTTACTCAAGAAAAGAAAAAATAAAATTACAATAATATGTTTATTTTAGCAGCCTAGAAAAATCTCTTCTGGTGACTACATCTGTTTCATTTACCCTGATGGGCTTGCACATCTGTCAGCTCTATTTAGCAGCTTGAAAAAAAAGGTAACAAAGTCAATGATAAGAACAAAATCCAAAGAGTTTCTGGGGTGACTCATGACCTGTACAGAGCCAAACTATATTTGCTATTCAGTTACAGACTGTTTTGCCAAATAAAATAGAAGCATGTCTGAAGGAAATGTACATTGGAGGTGTCAGATATGCACCTTAAATTGATTGGGTTTTTGTGCATGTAGAAGTGTTTGTTATTTGTGGCTAAAGCTAGTTCTGTTGAAACAAAATAAAATCATGCACAAACATAGCTTTTTTAATTACTACAAAGGAGACAGTTTTGATTTTGCTTGGCTGGGTTTTGATGTGTTCCAGTTAAGTTGGGACCAGTGGAGAGGATAGTCCTTCAATATTCAATTCCCTTTAATCTAGACTTTCATTTATATGAATGTAGTTTTGCAAAATATTATTTTTCTAGCAATATTTATGCAAGTACAGAATGCTTTCAAAAGTCCTGAAGTGTATATACATGTGGCTACACCAAGGGAAAATACTTTTGAAACACATATTTTTTAGGCTTTAGAGTGCTCTCCTCCAAAACACATAATTCAATATTCTTGGTCTTATCTCCAAAGACCTCAACCAATGTTTTCATCCCCCTCTCTTGCGTTCATCCTCATTTTATTCCCAAGCCATGAAACAACACAAAACATATACTAAGTCTAGGTTTATAGACAGAGAAAAATATAATCAGATGAACAACATTTCCCAATTCTATCTAAAAGAAAATAGATTTTACACTCCCACTCAGAGCACAAGAGCAACGAGAGTAAAGGTTTCTATAAAGTATACACTAAGAAATAGCACACTTGCCTGAAATGAACTGGCACTTGCAGCAATGCTTAATGATGTTAAACATACCAGCTTTTGTTCTGTCCTCTGTTTATTTGGCTGATACACCTAAGTAAGTGTTAAACTGTCTATAAGAACCAATTCAATTGTCACTTCAAAGCAGGTAGCACCTGGACTGATCTCATTGCATCAGATGTGTTCCTCTCTCCAAAATAACACATCTGCTCATGATTACAATCCATGCAAGAAAATGCCAAAATCTTGGATGTCTCCAGCACAGTCACAGCAGGCAATGCCATGATTCTCTTTGGCTTAACTTGTGTGTCAGGCTTGGACCTCTCACTTGCTCTTCAGGCATCCTGACCAACACTGTTCTGACTCAGTAGCATCTCTCTGCCACTGCATTCTTTTATTTACCAGTTTCTCCAAGCTCTTGTTCCTTTGCATCTTAATGACCAAACCTCTGACTTCTCTCGCCCTAACCAATATGCTCTTCTCCAACTCCTATCTTGTTAAAATGCAACTATAAAAACAATTTACCTGAACTTTTGCTTTGAGCCTGTTGCCACCTCCCTCATCGCTTTCTTTCTTTTCCTCATGCTATTTTGTTTGTATCTCCTAAATCTGTTATTAATTAGAGATGGTCAAGAAGTGTAGTACCTCATTAAAAAGGAAAACTGGGGGAGGGGGCCTCTAAAATCACTGAAGAGCACAAGACAAGAAAATCACTTTTACATTCAAGGAAAGTTTGTGTAATTTCACACTTTACTGCCTTCATGTAATTTTTAGGAAAACTCTATACAGTTCAAAAATCCCTGTAGCAAAGCTTTATCCCTTACTCAAATCCTTAACATTTATTGGAAACAGTTTGTATTGAAAAGCAAATATAAATGTCTAATCCCTATGTAAAAAGAAGCGTTTCTTTGCAAACATAGCACACGCATTTTATTTGAAGTTATTGCTGTTTGCTAAGAAGCTTTTACAGTTTAGAACATTTAAGCAATCACCCTGGCAAAGCCAGAAAACAAGCTACTTCTCCAAGAACCATTACAAACAAGTGAAATGCATTTCAGGGGAATTAAGATCCTTAAGAATCATGCAAGTATTAAATAGATATTTGACTGTAAAAGTAAATATTTACATGAAAGATGATGGTTTGTGCTTATCTGAATTTCCCATTAAACCTCTAACCAAACATGAAGAAACACATCCAAAAATGGAGAAAAAATACTAAACCTGTGATTTGCTGAGGCATTTTGGTAGACCTTTCCACATAAACATAGGCATCACCTTCTTGCACACTAACTAGCAGCACTCATTCAGACATGGAAGGTGATTCCTGACCAGTCATTAAAGATCTTGGGCCAATAAAAGAGTACATGCTACTACTATTTAAACCTAGGCAATCCCTCAGATATTTCTAAGGGACACATGAGGAAAATACATGAGTGATATGCCTGCAGCTCATAACATCAGAGCGTACCTTGCTCCAAATCCTCCTTCCATCTCAGACTGCTTCCCTCATCTCTTTAAGGCAGCGAGCAAATGTAAATACACAAGGAGGGAGGAAGATGTGCTGCACAGAAAGCACCAGTAACAGAGCTTAGGAAGGTCCTTGTGGCATCCACACCAAGTGTGGGAGAAAGTCAGCTGGAAGACAGGCTGATGAACTACATTCATTTTTTTCCTGTGTAATGAATATAGTGCAATATTGAAACCTTACAATTTATGACTATAAAATGTTTCTCGCCAGAAAAAAGAACCACTTTGGACAGGTATTCCTGGAATAGGAGACAAATACACTGACAAAGATGAAGAGTAGATTTAATTTGAATTTAACCAGGGTTTGTTCCTTTCCTTTCCTTACAGAGGTTTGGAGGGGAAGGGGTGTTTGTTTTTTCTCTGTATGACTTCATTTGTTTTTAAGGTAATTGACTAAATGCTATCTTTGGTTTCATACAGTTTCCTTAAGATCATATTTTCACATTTTTAATAAGTTGACTTTCCCAAGATAAATCATAGATGATTCACCTATTGTTATGCAAAATTCCTTTACCCATCTATAAATAATTATTTTTTTATGATACAAAAAGAACAGGACTCAGTGTTTAGTCTGAAAATAAAACAGCTTTGTCTTATCTACTGCTAAATCCCACAGCCAGAACCTCTCAAAAGTGATTTTACCAAAAAATCTTCTCTGTAGAGCACATAAAAGAAAACATAAAATGACAGATTTCCTCCTTGCAGGGCAAGGAGAGTGTTCTCCTGTTCCTTTCAGTAACTGCATTGTTGAGCTTGTTTTGTTTATTTTTAATCCTACAGTTCCTGAAGAAAATTTTAAAAATTTCATGGGAGTGAATTAATTGAGGGTAACATTTCCTGAAAGTTATTAAGATAAACAGATATTAATATATGGTGTATCATCCCTTGGTTTTGCTACTTTCATCTATAAAAAAAATACTTCCTTTTCAAAAACCTATACACATCATTTTCTGTCTTGCATAAAAGTTATTTATAATGGAAACAGAAACATTTGATACAAAAAGAAAGATCCTTTTATAAGAAACCATTTTGGGGTAAAAAAGAAAAAGGTCTTCACAGATATTTTCAATGAGCTCTGATATTACTGTAGCTAGAAAACTGACCTCCAGTTTAAATAAATAAATAAATAAATAAATAAATCCATCTGGTTCTCAAGAGCTAGAGATGACTCATTTTTGCCTCACCACTGCTGCTATCTTTTGGCATATATTCCTATACACATGCCAAATTTAGCAAATCTCTGATCTCCAGAAAGAGAAAATGACTCCGATTGCATTTAGATGCCGATTGCCAAATTTTTACCTGCTTCATTTTTTTTTAACTTGGAGAATACAGTCATTTAGTAAAAGTACATCTAACAAATTGGAGTTCATTTTGACCTGGACAGGATGGAGAGTTGGGTGAAGAGCAACCTAATTAAGTTCAACAAGGGCAAGTGTAGAGTCCCTGCATGTGTGGACAAATAACCCCATGCACCAGTACAGGTTAGGGGTTGATCTGCTGAAAAGCCATTCCACAGAGAAGGACCTAGGAGTCCTGGTGGATAGCAAGTTAACCTTGAGACAGCAATGAACCCTTGTGGGCAAGAAGTCCAATGGTATCATGGGGTGCATTAAGAAGAGGGTGGTCAGCATGTCAACAGAGGTTCTCCTCCCTTTCTATTCTGCCCTGGTGAGGCCACATCTGAAATACTGTGACCAGTTCTGGGCTCCCCAGTTCAAAAGAGGCAGGGAATTACTGGACAGAGTCCAGGGGAAGGCCGCAAAGATGATTAAGGGACTGGAGCATCTCTCTTAGAGGAAAGGCTAATAGACCTGTGACTGTTTAGCCTGGAGAAGACTGAGAGGGGATCTCATCAATGCTTGTCAATGTCATAAATTTTGACAGGGTAGTTGTCAAGAGGATGGGTCCAGACTCTTTTCAGTGGTGTTCAGCGATAGAACAAGGAACAACAAGCATACCTGCAACACAGGAAGTTCCACCTAAATATAAGGAAAAACTTATTTCCTTTGAGGGTGACAGGGCATTGGAACAGGCTGCCCAGAGAGGTTCTGTAGTCTCCTTCTCTGGAGACATGGAGCCCATCTGGACATGTTCCTGTGCAACCTGATCTAGGAAAACCTGCTTTAGCAGGAGGGCTGGACTAAATGACCCCCAGAGGTTCCTTCCAACCCCTACCACTCTAGGTGATTCTGCGAGTGTGTAATTCACAGATACAAACAACGCAAGAACATCATTTTTACCATTGCTGAGGTCATTGACTGACTGTCCTACAAATACCACTTCTAAAGGTTGCTGTTGCCTTTTTTTTTGTGTGTGTGTGTGTGTGTGTGTGTGTGTGTGTGTTAAGGTAAATATTTCTAGGAACTCATATTAACTATTGCAATCCTCAACAGAATGAACAGCCATCACATACCAGAGAAGACAGACAAAGCTACTATAAATCCACCTCTCTTCTCCATGTTGCTATTTATAGGTAGAATTTAAATTCAAGTTCTGAATTCCACACCATTCACACTGTGAACCAGGATGGGGGAAATCTCTTTGTTGCTAAGGTTGAGGCAGCCCTCTCAAACACCTTTAGTGGACTATATGCTATCAGATAACTTAGCATTATCAAACAATAATTGAGGAGCATACCAGGTTTCCCTTACTCACAGTTGTATCTGTAAAGGAATCACTTCAGTCTCACTGCTGCAATCTTCATGGACTGAGAACACAAATACCCATCCATAAAACAGACAGCTCTTATTCACAACACTTATTCAAACACAGGTTTCTCCAGCACAATGAGGACGCTTCAGTTGAGGCCAGTGATGTTGGCAAGCACACAGTTAAATGCACCTGACAGATCTGGGAGAAACAACCACACTGAATTCAAGGGTCTAGGGTGGGCATCTCTGCTCAGAGCTACAGGAAGGTGAATTCAAGCCAATCACCTTGTTCTTTATCTGTGTATCCAAAAAAAAAAAAAAAATCAATTTAATCAAGCTGCCTAGTAGATTATGCTAATGGCAATATGGCCTGTATGTTAAATCACATACATCAAATAGCTACTTCCGTTCATATTTGAATGTCTAACTAAAACAAAGAGGAACTTTCACAGCATAAAAATATTTAAGTGTAAAACTTAGGGTAAAGCACTTTTTTTAATTGGCACTGAGAACCTGTTGAGATCTCTGACTTCTCACAATACTAAACTAAGGTAAATTTATTTTCTGTTATTCAAAGTCATTATAAATAGGAATATCGAGGAAAAAGTGCATCATTGGTGAGCTATGACATGAAAGAAAGCACTTTATCATACTAATGAAGTTAATGCTTTAATATGACAGCTTAAATCTGAAGCAGTACATAAGCAATTGGTATAATTACTGGAATAAAATAATTAATAAGGTGAACAAGAAAAATGTACAAACTCTCAAGAAAATAAAAATATTATTGATCCATAACCATGCAGCTCTCAAAGTTCAGCCCCTGAGAAATTTGCTTCCATCAGTAATAAAAAATTTGGCAAAGTATAATTAAATCACTTAAATCATTGCACAGTAACAAGAACCATAGCATTCTGTTGAGTCTGTCCAGGAGTTTGAAGCAAATTATCTATACTTTTAAGCCTGTATGTAAATGGAGGTAGTATAAATCAGCAGTTAGATAGTTTTTGTCTTTTCAAAAGTCTTTCTAAAAAGAGATCAGGTAATTACTAGAATTGGCTTTATAAACTGTTAGGAAACCCCATCCAAGAAACCTATATCTGTGTTGGCAATGTACTGTAACTATGCAGGGATGCAATGAAAACACAAAAAAAAACCACAAAGAAAACACAAGAAATTTGATAGAAGCAAAAACAATGGGCTACTTTGTACAGCAGTAGTCCATTAGTAAGGGGGACAATCAACTTCACGTGAACATGTCAAAAAAAGCAAATGCAGCATTTTCAGAGGGATAAGACACTGAATTTCACTGTTGCTGTGTGTAGTATTTAGGTGAGTGGCAAGACAATTCTGTGAACAGGCACTGGACTTCAACTCTTTCTGCAGCTCCACCTCCTATAAAATGTTAATGGGCTTGTCCTTCCACACACCAACACTACTTTCAGCAGACAGCTGGACTGCTTATGTTTTTACGCATGCTCTACAGGACACCACCTCTGAATCCACAAGCTACAAACCGCTGGAGGCTGGAAAAATCTTTTCAGCAAGTACCACAACACACTTGCACTATTCACCTCCAAAGATTCTGACTTACAGTTGCCTGCCTCTTATGGTATTTATTTCAAAATCTCAAATCTTATGCATAGCACTGATTTCAACACTCAGCTTTGCAAATGTTGTCCTTCATGGTGTGTTATAAACTGCTGTAAGCATTGAAGGGCAAGTACAGATAAGCCTTTGTTTTTGTAACTACTTGTAGAGACATGGACCAACTGAGATAAAGTCAAAATCAGGGAGATCCTTCCACACTGAATGAATAGTGATGAGAGAGAAGTCCCAAAGAGACAATCTATTTCTCTTCACAAAATCCCTGGGTCATCCCAAAGACACTCTTTAGGAAGAGCGGAAGAGCACAAAGCAAAATCCTCATTTCCATTTCATTAAATCATATGCCTATGCCACGGTGCATCAGAGAGCAGCCCGGTGTAGCTGGCTGCAGGAATAACTCAATGACAGGCCTCCTTTCTTTCTGACCAAAAGAGAAGGCATTAAGAATAGACAGTGTTTGGGGGGGGGGGGGGGGGGAAAAGTAATATTTTGTGCCGCGAAAAAAATGCACGAGAAACAATAATTTTGATGTTTGTTTTGGGACATGTCTGGAGTGAAAAAAAAAAAAAAAACCAAAAA
>JANIJG010005664.1:54364-65270 GCA_024611175.1 Megaceryle torquata
AGAAAAAAAAGGGGGGGGTATTTTTAGGATTAAATTATGACAGTCTTTATTATAAATAAATAAATAAATAAATTTTTAAAAATGAGAGAAAGAGATTCAGTCTACCTTTTCTCCTTTTATCCCACCCTAAGTTTTCTTCCCACTGTGAGCAAATTGCTGGAAAGTCATAACAGTAATTCCACTCTACTCCTCAAAATTAAGCATGCGTATTAACTCACAGCATCAACTTTCCTTTGGACAGAAAGAAGGGAGCAAAAGAAACTTGTCACTTGACTTCATAAAGGATGAACTAAAAGCTGCTTTTTAGTCCTGACCAAGCAACAAAACTTCTCCAGCAGATAAGAAGTAGAGCTGCCATATGGATATATGGAAGCAACAGTTACCCTTAATCAGCTTGATGCTGTTTTCATTCACTACTAACCTGAAAAATGGGCTTGGTTCTATTTTACAAATGCTACATCACAGGAAAAGGGTGCCAATGCCCATCAGCTCTTCAGATATTAAAAGTAGCTGAAACAGGAAAAGCACATACAAAGCAGAGGTGTCTTTCTGGCTAAGGCAATGAACTAAATATGTTCTCCTTTCTGATGACAGCAAATATTCTGTCTCAGTTCCTTATCCTGAACGTGAGGTTAAGAATATGGTATTTCCACACATTGTAACACTGTTGGCAGTGTAAATTCATAACACATTTTTAAAAGATGACACTACTTTTTAAAAGGCCACAGAGCCAACAAGGCTGTCCATAACTTACCAAAAATCACAAAAGTCAGTGTTATGTTTCACATCTCCCAACTTAGTCAAGTGGAACAACTAGGTAATAACAGAAAGCACAAGGAGATATGCAAAGGATATAGCATAATTAAACTCATTCCTTCATTCTCACAATTTTAGCTTTGGGACTTTGTGATACAATGCTAATAAAGGCTCTCAATCATTCTGTAGAGCAAATTATATTAAAATAATGAAGTTGATTGTAGATTTATTATTAAGTCCATTTAGAAGCATGTAAATCTGTCAGGTTTCAGTCACCAATCAGTGCTGGGTCTATTTGCAAATTCCAGGAACCAAAGACTATCCACAGTACCCTGCTTGTCTCAGACCCAGCGAGCCATTTCTTAACAAATTCCATTGCTTTTACTGGTGTTATTTTATGTATTTATCAGCTGCTCTGGAAGCCTTCAGTGACAACCTACTGCAGAATAGAATTGCCCTAGATTTGTGAAAGCTCCCATGTGGATTGTCTGCCTGAGCAGAAGCACCAAGACCTGCCTCTTGGGTTTTACTGAAAGAGTCCTAAACCCCTTCTCCTCATTAAACTGCAGTGAAGCATTGGTCAGTGCAACTCAGAAGTCACTCATCCACTTTTTGTCAGAGCACAAGTCATGGCCTCAAAGAGACAGCTGGGTAGCAACATCTTGCATGACATTCAGTTCCTAAATTATTAGTTATCCAAGTGCCTCACAACTACTGTTGAAATACCACCTTCTAAACACAGCTGTAAAGCAAAACTAGTAGTAGTTGTATTGAGCATGGGGAATCCAAAGATCTGTATGAAGCACTGAAAGGCTGTGACAAAGCCAGTAATTTAATAAAATGTTTTCAGAAATCATGTCTAGTGCTGAAACTATTTTTGCACCAGCAATATTAAAAATAAATAAATAAAAATTAGGTCCTAGAATAGAACAGTTTAGAAGGTAGGAAGAGATGCTACAAGCAATTTCCTGAGTCAGTGAATAAATCCCCTGCTACTGCAGATACCACATCATATTATTCCCTTACATGCATCTGCATTCTCTTACACAGATCTGAACTGGGAAGCCAATCATTACAGGAGTTAGGAAAGTTATTTGAATTTCCATGCTACCTTTTTTTTTTTTAATCCAATGTATATGTCCACATAATAAAAAGTCCTATAATTCTATTTTCCCTCCCCCCAGTGCCTGATGCTTCTATGGGCAACTACATTTCCTTTTGTTTTTAAAACTTCCCTACACTGAGAAGCCACTGTCTTCTCACCTCATAAATAAATTCTCTATCATAGTCTCCTCTGACTCCATTTTCCTTTCTGTTTCTCCGTTTGAGTTTTGGTAGCAATTTGCACAACAGCATTAATATTCCTCTATTGGGAGTTTAATACTCTGAATGGAACATATACAACACATGATTTACAACTTAAAAACTGTAAAATAAATCAGTTTTAATTGCAAATGATCTTTGAGATTTCTAACTCTTAATTTCATGCAGGAATTAAATCTGTGTGTTAATATTTAATATTCTGCAATGAAAAAGCTGCATTAATAACTTTAATGCTACAATTAGTACTTTCCTGTCTTGAGAAACTTGGCTGAATCGGTAATCAGGTTTGTAAACCTGAGGCAAGGGATAAACTTTGGCAGCAAGATCAGTGACAAAACAATACACCCACTGTATTGAGGTGTAAGTATTTAGCATAGCTTTTTTCCTTCTCTTCTCAAATCCCTGAATTTCTTTACTGAATAATGGCAAGTGCTGCTTTTCCTTTGCTACAAACTGCAATTGCAAAAAATTTCTTTCAGCACTACTCAAATATCAGTAAGATGAGAAATATTTAAGAACATCAAAATCCCAAGAAATAACACATTTCAGTACATCAAACTTTTTTCTCAGAGGCTTCAAACTGTTTCATTACTACTTTGAACATTATTTTTGTCTATTTCTACACCCTATCTACACACACACACACACAAAAAAAAATATATATATAATCTGAAGCTTAGGTCACAGGATACTTCCTTTCTTCAATTCCTACTACCCAATACTTCTGGAGAGAAAAATATCACCTCCTTAACATAAGAGTTTCTAGCATCAGTTACAGCACTGAACAGGATATTTTTCAGTAAATGGTTTCCTGACATCATCTCAGTTTATACTAAAGGTTATCTCATATAAAATGATAGTGACTTATGAGCTTTTGGCAAAAAACAGACTTAATTCATTACAGGAATATTTTTTTACCTTATCTAGGGAAAAAGATCCTGAATTTCATCTGTCTGGCATGAAAGGTTAAATGAAGCCTTAGCATTCATATTTTGGCTTCTCGCCTTGCTCTATTATTATTACATATTTTCCAAGGGTATATAAGAGACACCCATACAGTATTACATACATTTAAACCTTGAGGGCATTATCTATCAGTCCTGCACATTCAGTATCAATAGAGCAGTTGCTGCAGAACAGCATTTGCTTAACATTGTCCATGGTCATTTTTTTAAATGGTGTTACAAAACAGTAAGTATGACATATGCCATAGCTCTGTAGAAATAAAAATTAATTCACTGAAATAATACACAGGGTAAAAGCCAGGTTCAAAATATCCCATTTCTTTCTAATACTATGATTCTTCACAGGAATCTTTATTCATATACATTAAAAATTTCAACAATGATACCAGAATGCTGAAGTATAAAATTATTACTAGCTTCATGGAAAAGCAGCATCTATAAAAAATGCCAATAAATAGTACATTTTTGTCCTGTGTAGCTATAGACATGCATAAAGCATACAAATAAGTAGCAAAATTCCATTAGGCATCATAAGTTTGTTTGTCAGTTCCTAAATTATATATCTCATTTTAGTGCCAAACCGTGAGAGAGAGTGCAAAGCTTTCCTTTCACCAGGCATTACAGTGAAAACTAACACTGTCCAGGCTCTGCTTAGTAAATCAAAATGTGATCTTAGATTTGGTAAAGATGTGTGTTGGCTGCAAGGATCTCAGTGTCTTCCAAGAAGATTTAAAGTAAGTATATAAGCCCACCGATATCAACAGTAAATAATAGCATACAACAGCACATAAAAATATACTGTACTAAGTTTCAGAAGGTGGAGCTGGGAGGGGACAGGGTTAATATGTTTCTAAAATGAAGGAACTTTGTTATATCCTTGGCCACAGTTATAAAAAGTTCCTTTCTTTTTTGTGAAAAGCCAACAGGGATAGCTAAGATTCCAACAAAAACCTAGAAAACTGTCATTAATAAATAACTTTGAACAGATATCATAAAAAGTAACAGCACATGTTGTTGCATGAAGTTACATGCAAACAATAATAGTTATTCTATTTCTACAGTAAGGTGTTATAGCTATTTTTATGTGGTATCAGTACTTTATATTTTATATAAAGCTAATAGTTTATATTTTCTAACTTCAGTAGAGTTATGGATGTGTTATGCTACATAGGGATGGAGAAGATCACATCAACTTCAGGCATCACATCTTTCCAAGATACTAGGTACAAAATGACACCCAATGGTGGTGCACACAATTGGTACATTTGAAGATAAGTGTAAAGTGCAATTGAGCACACAAAATAGAACATAAAATTTGAGAATACAATTTAAAAATACTCTCTCTTTACTTAGCAATGAAATGGAACCTCTGACCTGAGCTGAAAAGCATTAATCCATCTCATTCTCTAGGAAACCTACAGTTCCTTCCACAGATGAGAGCAAATCAAGCTCCCTGAGATGCATGGGAGGCAGGTGAATACACATTTTTAAGAATGTAGTCCCAAATATCCAAATGCCTCTACAGCTATTACCTTCAGGGCATCTAAAATAGGCCTCACCATGGACTACTGATTGACTGAATCAGTTTATATAGGAGTTACTGAGATTAAGTGTATGCCACTAAATGCAAAGAAAAGGCCCCTTTACATGTGACAGCTATAAGTGGCTATTCAAATGAAGGCTTCAAGGAAACAGCTATGCAACATCTGAACAAATGATTGCAGACCCTCTTCAGTCAGAGGACAGCACTTCTGCCTCTTTGCTTGCTTCTGGAAACTGCCAGCCTGCCTCAGCATCCTTCTCTCAGAGGGTATTTTTAGCTCTGCAAGGTACACTCCAGAAATATAAAACATATTGAATATATACCTAAATTATATTTAAAAAATAAAATTGTTGACACATTTATTCTGTTTTGAGTTATTTGACTGTTGGAAGCCCTAAGCAACACCAGGACCTCATAAGGTCTACATTTTCTAGTGAAATCTGTTTCTTCAGAAGCTGGTTCATTAAGGTGTAAATGTTTCATCTAAAACCTGGATTCAGTAAACAAATCCAAGGAAGGGCTCTGATGAAATCTTGCTTATATTCCTTCTCAACCTAAAAATAACTACTATAGTTAAATTTGATTAGTACTTCTGACAGTAATCTTTGCTTGAAGATACTGGTATCCCTGCTGACAGAAAATGAACAAAAACAATAAAAGAAAAGAAAAGAACTCCCTCAAAAAAATGTACAAATATCAAAATACAGTAATAAAAAAGCACCAATAAACATTAAAATTATTTCTCATTCTTACATGTTATTCCCCATTGGAAAGGCTGTGGCATGTGAAATAGGCAAAAATAAATAAATAAATCCCATGTACGCTGTAAGATGCTCAGATAGACTTCTATCAATGAGGATAACTTCCTGACACCTTTCATCAAATCTGAATTCAATTTAAATGCAAAAACAGGTAGATGATCATGGAAATTTTATTTGTACCAATAAAGGCACAACAGGCTAGCTTGTAGGGTACAGTGAAAAAAGAGAATGGCAATCAAGAAATATTAACTACTAGCTGTTACATTTTCCTTCCGTAGTACCCAATATTCACGTGTTGCAGTTTATTCCAGGAAAAAGACACCTATCCATAATCATTTTTAACAACAAAACAGACAGTTGTCACAATTCAGCTCTGTCAAAGGAAAGCCTACATAAAAGTAGTGTCAAAACCTTAAAAGACAAAGGTAATAAACTGAGAACAAGCATCAAGTCACATACAATATCATTCAGGTACTAAAAGAGATAAAGCCAGGACAGATGGCAACACATCACATCTCTATCTATATAAAATACATTTCACCATCCCAACCTAAAAACATTTGTCCCAAACAGCAGAGTGGAGAATTGGACTGATAATTTATATGCAAAGTCTCCATTAAAAACAATATTTAAAAAGTAATGTTGTAATATTGAATAACTAGCACTTGCATATAAGTTGTCATGCACTTTAGAAAGAAATCATCATCCTTAAAATTGGCTTTACAGTTAAGGGCAATGCACTTATGGATAGCTACAAAATGGAGAAACAGAAGGAAGGTCTAGGTTCTCAGAAATGGCCAGGTTTTAGTAGAAAATCAGAAATAGTAATTAATTCATGCTCTTTTCTCAAAGCTCTGTAACCCTACATTATTTATCTCTTACTTTATACTAAGAGCCTTACTCAGATATTCCTAGGGACCACTGGAGAACCTCAGCTAGTAGCCCTGAGAATCACTTTCTGTCTCTGCAATGACTTCTTCCAAAGAAGTTAAAAACTTATTACAGAATAGTTATATTGCATTAAATTTCCCATGTAGATAATTACTAGAATTGCCAGAAGTCTTGTATGCAGCTGAAAAGGGCAGTGGTCCCACAACATAAACTACTAAAATTTAAGCTATGTAATTAAAAAAAATAAATACCTTTCATAAAAGGCCATGACTGAACAGCTAGTGAAGATTTAAAATTTTTATACTAATATGCAGTGCTGTGCATTTTAAACTCGCCTTATGCTAGCAAGAACACACCTTGGTTCTTGGAGCTTATCATACTAGCAGGAAGGAAGAGAATCAGGATTCTTTACCCTTAAAGACCAAGGCAGACAGAAAATCTACTCTTTTTATATTGCCAGTCTTGCTGTTCTAGATGACACAGCAAAATGCATATTACTTTGCAAATTGTAATACCCACACTCAGCAGAAAAATAGAAGTGATATAGCTGATGCAAAAATAAAAGGACCAACAGTTTTACTGAATTCCAAGAATTCCATTTCCATGTGTTTACTTATTGATAAAAAGTTAAAAATAAATGTAAAAGCTTAAAATAGGTGTCATCACATATACTTAAAAATAGATTGAGCTGTGCTAATACCCTATTATTATATTTTTCAAAACTACAAAGGACAGGGATGTTGCAAAACTGAGATACATTTATCTTAAAATATATCCTGCATTGACTTCAGTAGAGTTACACATGAAATAACTTAAATTTTCAAATGTTGAAGAAATGGCCTTTGCCTAGCTCAAATATCAACCACACAGCAGCTGTTCTAAGATTTCATGGCTGACTCTTGTATTTTTAATATGAAAACTAGCTACCATGCAATGGAATAGCATTAACAAATAATGAACTAATCAGATTGTAATCCAGTTAACACATGCAGGAAGTGAATGCTGCAACATTCAATTACCTGAGTGATTCTATACCTGTGGGAGCAAATCTCCACAGCATACTAGGACCAGAGTGTAACCACCCCCTGGCAGTGCAGGGCTATAGCCATGCTCCCACTTTTGCCCCTTAATTTTAATGGCAAAATAAAGTTTATTGGAAAGTAGCATAATATCAGAATATCTTCTGCACGATTCCTCAAGTGCTGGAGTATAATTGAGGATTAAGAGGTCATATCAGAAGCACCCTGATCTGTTAGAACAGGCATGAAAAGACACCATTTTACGTTAAATTGGTGCCACTAAAAGAAGCAGCAGCATCTATTCCTCCAGCAGCCTGGTTCCTCCCCCTTGGGCTCTCCCTCCTCTTCATCTCATCCCTTGGTATCCTATCCTGTAGTTCCACAGCCATTCCTCTTCACACCCACCCATGCTGCCCCTCCAAACACCAGAGTCATGGGGCATCAGAGCATCAGGTGGAAATAACCCAGTGACAAAAAGAAAACAACAATCAGCTTTAAAAGATAGCAGTTACTTTGCTTCACAACATGGACACTTGAATCCTTCTAGCAGCACCCAGAAAGAGGGTAGAAGGCAGCAGTTAGGGCAGAAGGGAGAGCAGTAACATGCAACAACCTCATGCAATGATACAGGCCTGAGGAAGAGCATCTGGAAAGCTGCCCAGCAGAAAAGGACCTGGGGATGCTGGCTGACAGTCAATACAAGCCATCAGTGTGCCCAGGTGGCCAAAAAGGCCAACAGCATCCTGGCTTGCATCAGAAGCAGCGTGGCCAGCAGGAGAAGGGAAGTGATCATCCCCAGGTGCTTGGCACTGGTGAGGCCACACCTCAAATACTGGGTTCAGGTTGGGGGTCCCTCACTACAAGAAGAACACTGAGGTGCTGAAGAGAGTGCAAAGAAGAACAGGACAAGAGCATAGATGTCTTGCAGTAAAACTTTCAGAAATGTCTCCTTCAAAAGGAAGACTGAGGTTTTTAAATAAAAAACAATTAATATTACCTCAACATGAGGAAAAGCTTCTTGCCTGTCAGGGTGATGGGAGTCTGGAACAGGCTGACCAGAGATGTTGTGGAGTCTCCTTCTCTGGAGACTTTCAAACCCACCTATATCTGTTCCTGTGTGGTATGTCCTTGGTGATCCTGCTCTGTCAGCGGGTGTGGACTCAATGATCTCCAGAGGTCCCTTCCAACCTCTGCCATTCTATGATTATGGTAAGAACTGTGAAATGTACCTCCCATACCTCAATTTAAGTGAAGTAGATGAAACTCATCTTGCAGACAAACATGATGTAGGTACTGACATCTGTGTTAGTTACATGCAGCTCATCTTCTGATCAGAACAAGGAAACAGACCCTTGTAGGATGAAATTTATTTGATCAATGCCTACATCAAGCCAAGATTAATTCCACCCAATGTGAAAAATACCGATTGGAATTAACACTTGATCTTCCAAATGGTACACAGTAAAACTCCATGTTAAGATTTCACAGCCATTAAGTATAAATTTAAGAATGATAGGATTTGCAGTGGTAAGGGATTTACAGCTTCCTCGTCCTTCCCCTATGAATACTGCAATAGATAACCATTTCCAAGAACAGAAGGTTGAAAGCGTTACCCACTCCCCACCCTCTCAGCTTTTTCTAAATCTCAACTAAAATCTGTCATCAACATTCAAGAGTAGGATTTTCGTAAGCACCTAAATGACTCTATTTTGTGCTCCTAAGTCGATCAGTCATTCTGGAAAAAAATCCCTTGATTCCTACTGCTCTCTCCCTCAAGAATTATCTATTTTCTATTTAGGTAGCCACACAAAAATCATACATGTACATGCCAAATGCACACTGTATCACATGCTGTTATTGGAGAGCCTCCTGGCTCTTCAGTTCTGGAATGAAAATGGAGTAATGAAAAATCTGTTTCAGTGAAAACTTTGTAAGATTAATGTATGAATTTTATCAGTGGCTTTATTTCTTATTTGAGAAAGAATGTGACTTTCAAGAGGGTCATGCTCAGCACAATTTTTATAATTCCACAAATCCTAGTCTCTAAGTGGAAGCTATTACAATTAAGAACAAGCCTGATACGGCTGACTAATGAAAAAACAGCCTTTCTTTAACATACACATTTCATTCTCATAAACTAAATCCTTTCTGATGTCCTTTAGGATATATTTATCTGATATTCTAAGAATATCGAAACCATACTTATTTCATGTTTTAGAAAAAAAAAAAGTCTTACACAACAACAAAGTTTAAAACATTAATAAGCCATTTATCCCTGGAAAATTATTTTGGCTATTTCTTCTGTGTAAACCTCCAAAGAGAAGAGAAAACCTCTTGTTTTAATCAGACACCATGTCCCCTGACAAGAGACGTGGGTAGCAGACAGAATTCTGGGTATAGGAAGCAATTTTTTTTCTCCTAAACATTGTCAATTAGCAGCTACTCATAATAGCTTTTCAAATACAAAGTTGTACATCCTTCTTTTCTACTTTGCCTCATAGTCATTTGAGAAACAGGTAATAAGAAGATATTAAGAATACAGAGCATCATGCCAGGGTAACCTAACATAAAGTGTTGTCTGCAAGCCAGGCTTAGAAATCACACACAAAAATGACAGAAGTTTCAAATGAAGGGAAAAAGAGAAAGAAAAGGTTTCAAGTTCATTCTTAGCTGTACTTCCTGCAAATTCCAGCAACAATACCATTAACTAAGTGGCATTTTCCCTGACTTTACAGCTACCGGAAGCAAGCTTGTTTTCTCTAATCATTTCTGAGTAAGTCACAGTCCAACAAGAGGAAGCTAAATTTTACTCCAAGCTGCTGGGTGGGCACAACTGCTCATTGAAATGTCATGTCCCTTCCAGAGTCAGCAACTACCTCTTCAACCAGCCATGTCTGCTAAAAAGAAAAAAAAAGAAAAAAAAAGAAAAAACAAAACAAAACAAAAAAAAAAAAAAAAAACAACCAAACAAAAACCAAACCAACAAAGCAAAACAGAAGTCTCTAGCAGGACATGCTATCTACATAAAGGATCTTGCTCAGGCTCAGGAGTAAATTCACACACATATTGTGCCCCACAGTGTGCTTCTTCACCTGGCATCCCTCTTACTGGAAGGCTCACTCAGGCCCATGACAGCTGGGACAAAATCATCGCAATGTCTGAAGTTTACTTAAGAAATTGAACCCAAAACAAGTTTTTACTTCTGGAAGTCTTAGCATTGGAAATTTCATGTCTAGGTATAAGGATATGAAAAGTAAAACTCAAGTGGGACAAGAGATGGTAACCTTTAAAACTTCTCATTTTATCCGCTTTTTTTTTAATTTTTATTTATCAGAGATCACTAATACTGGAGTACAAATACAAAGGCAAGTTCAGATTTAGTAAAAGCACTCCAAATTTCTCCTTTATTAACCTGAACACTGCAGACATACACTACGATTTGTCATCCTATTACTCCAGTTGCAGGTATGTTCATTTCACACATATCTATTTAGTTTCAGAAGGTGAGGACTGCACAGCTAAAAATGCTACTATCCTAAGAGGGTTTAAAAAAAAAAAAAAGGGGGGGGGGGGGAAATTATTAAAAAACAAGGCAGTATTCCAAAAGGTCTCTTCTAAAAAAAAAAAAAAAAGGGAGAAATGGAATTA
>JANIJG010005664.1:70676-88315 GCA_024611175.1 Megaceryle torquata
TTTATCATAACTACGCAAAGAAACAAACAGTTCGATGCTCATTGATTAATGGACATTGTTCGGGCGGGGAGAGGGGTGGGGGGGGGCGCAGAGGCGGGGACGGGGGGTGGTGTTCAGTATTGGAAAGAAAAAAAAAAGAAAAAGGATATACCCAAGGCATTTGCATCTTATTTAGTTTTTTAAAGAAGTTATCAATTTTCCAAGGTTTCACCTAGTTGAATGGGACCCTGTAGTCTTTCTATACTCCATCCACTGGCACACTAAATAAGTAAGTAGAACGAACATTGGAGGTAACTAGCACAATCTTCTTCCATTTACTGGCTACATTCTTATTTATTTTTTCAAGAAACATAGACCTAGATGCAACAGGTTTGACTTGTTAGCAAGGAGAAATACCCTCCAGGACATTGAGCTAATTCACTGTTACTGCATTGTGTTGATTATTGCAAGTGTATTCACAGACCCTGGATTACTAACAGCCCACATCCTCCTTTTGCCTAATACACACATATACAGAAGCGTTCGGATTCCCCTGATCCCTTTCATTGTATTAGCTTGTCAATTTCACAAAACCAGTACAAGACCAGAACTGACTTGTTTCTTATGCAAGGAATATGCTGGAAGCATGTAGTTGGTCGACACTGGGAACTGTCATTAGAAAATGATAGAGCGAAGTTTGGAACAATATTATAGTTCACAGATACTAAAATTATGGAGATTTTTTTAAAGTATCAAGTCTATCAAAATATTAATCTCTGTTAATTATCTTTGCTATCTATTTTAACCATACAGCAGAATTTTATCAAGTATTTAATAGAACTCTGCACCTCTACTGATTTAGTAGCAACAGGTGTTTGTGCAGCATTTTTGTTAAGGAGTAGCTGTGGGATAAATTTCACTTAGTTGAAACAACATAACCAACCAAAAAGTAAATTATGCTAGATTTGCTAGTTTGCAAGGCTGGAGGTCATAATTATGTCAAATAAAATCAACTTCCAAATATTACGCACATGAAAAACAATACTTTTTTTAGATAAAATTATGTTCAGGATTTTTAGTCTCCATATGAATAAAATCACAAGCAAAAAAAAATTATTACACGTATAATAAAACAACAATTGGACAATGTTGGCAGGCAACCATAAAAAAAAAATTCATCAAGGAGACTTGTAGATACTATCTCAAGATATATTTCCTAAAACTGAAATATAGCTCAAAGTCTGTGGTTGCAACAGCTTTTACCACCGGTACACTTTGCTTGATCTGATTCTGCTAGCAAAATACAAATGTTTACAACACAAAAAGAAGGAAAAGAAAAAAAAGGTATATTTTTTGCTAAGTTTCACTTCTCTTCATCCCAATAAAAGCACTAGGAGCAAGATTTCCAAGTGTCATAATTTCTTAATGCCTGTTCAGAAATTAAGTTTTTTAAATTCACATTTTCTGCTGAAGCAACAAAACACGCTGCTAATAAAGAACTAAATCCACACAGCTTCTTATGCAGCTCTGAGCTTCTTATGCAGCTCTGAGCTTCTTCATGCTGCCAAGAACTACATAAAAGGAAGGTTGCTGTCTTCATATGCTGTGACAAACCACATGGCCAAGGAGTTCAGGCTGAAACAAGGTAGTATTTGTTAAAGGCATACTAAACTACCCATCCCCAGCTCCTGCTAACAAGCTATATATATTACACTAAGTTGCAAACAGGCAGTTTTGGGCTGTAAACCTGAATGCATCTTTTGGGATAGCTAAAGAGCAAACAGATACAGCTCTGGAGGATAGGAGTGCTGAGGCAAAGTTAATAGCAGGACCAATTTGCACTATGTGTTACCAATCCTCATTCAGAAACTGACTCAGTTTTTATAAATAAGACTGCAGAAATAAACATCCAGAAAAGCTCAAAATCTCAAAGCCTTACTTAACAACTGTACTCATACTTGACAACTGTACCCATTTCTTTATTGTATGGGTTATAGCAGCTTTTTGGTAGAAAAAGATTAAAAGAATGGGAATTCATAGTACATTCAAAAAACAAGAAAAAGCAAGCAGGATAAAAGATTCATTTCTTTCAGTTTCATTAACAAATACAGTACTTCTGTAACAACACTACATCTCTAATGCCCTCAGACCTAATAGTCACATCAGTAATGTTCTTGATTCCAAACCAGTAAGGAAAGAGTTAAGTATAATATTGTACAAGTTGAAATTTTATGAGATCACTTAAATATTTCAAAGACAGCAGGCTATCATTTAGTTTACATAAATGATTACTGTTAAAAGTATTTGTCAAGCCTTGCAATAGTAATTGGGTATTAAAACATTGCTGAAAACCATTACATAAGAATCTACTTAATTGGAATTCTTCCTTGTACAACTTTCCAAATCAGTGCAATAGTGTAAAAATGTAAATTATTTCTTGTCAACAAATGTTTCCTAGAGGTGGGAAGCACTCTGAACGTGCAAGAAGTTTGGTAGACAGCATTGCTACTGATCCAGGATTAAAATTGCAAGGAGCTGGGGGAGTTAAGAGACTCCAAAATACTAACATTTATTTTCTTACACAGTCAACACTCATGAAAAATTGTTTATTTAGTCACGGACCAGAAAGCTCTTTTGTACATTGTGCATCTTTCTAACTTAATCTGGGACTTATAACATTGCTCATTTCTGCTGTCTTTATTCTTTGAAATGCAGCAGTGGAGTGAAGCTTGGTTTATCAGTGCAAGGCTCCCTGAAGACTTAACAATGCAGACTGCATCATCCGCAGGCTATTATCACTGCAGATGCCTGACACAAATACATTAAGATACTGAACATTCACTGCAGGCTTTGGATATGGTCATATGCCCTCTACAAGGTAAAATAGGAAGAAAACAAGACAAAACAGTCTTTTCTCAGCTGTTCACCTTAAGAATAAAGGAAAGGTAGACAGCTTCTGGTGATAAAAACACTTAGATGCTTACTGCAAAAGTCTTATAACTGAATATTGATGAAAAGAAAAATTACGTAGGTGCAGCCTTTTTACAACTAGACAGTTACGTAAAATGTTCAAGCGCTACCCTCACTAGCTCTGCTACTCATCTGCAGATTCAGAAAAGAAAAGTAATTTCTAGGAATTAAACTGGGCACAAGCAGCAATTAAAAGCTATAATGCAATTAGTAACTTGGTATATGCAAAGAATGTTGGATAACTAGTTTTTCACTGTATTTCCATTCAAATTACTGTTGTGTTATTTTTCTTCTGAACAATTAAAAATTCTTTCAGAAAACATTACTAAATACTACAGATACCTGATCCTGTCAAAGACTACTTGCTAAAAAACCTTTTTGCTTAGAAGTCAGCTGAAAGATTTTCTATGAACTACAATGAATTTTAGAACAGGAATTTGAAGTCAGCAGTCTATTTAAAGTAAAAAGAAAAGGAAGGGGGGAGGGGGAAGGAGGGGGATAAGAGAATTATGTAATTCTGATATAAGATTATGACACAGAATCAGATTCACATACTGCAAGAAGTTGCTATCGAATAATGCTAACATCCAGGGCATCCCAAACACGTATTACAAACACATCTTTAATTTAGGAACGCTTTTTCCACCTAAACAAAAGACATTCAGTAAAGCAGCAATGTGAACAGTGCTAAGCAACACATTTCGTTCCAACAGTCACCAAGAACAAGATTCCCTCTTAAGAAGGGCTGGTTATCTAATTAAGTACCATTTCACAATTATGTATAAAACAGTAAGGAACTTATATACCATGACACAGGACAAAAACAAGATTGATAATCACATGGCTACTCCTATTAGATCTGCATAATTCAGATGGCTCAATAAAAAGCTGTTTTAATTATTAACTTCTAATGACTTGCATCTCATGGTAAGTGGAAATGTAGAGCTTTAATCAGGAATGCTGAAAGAAGAAAAAGGAGTCCTGCAACAACTTCCAATAAAGGCTTCTGCAAAGGTATAAAATGGCACTTACACAGATGAAGCTTGAGCAGCACCATAGAAGTCCCTAGAGCATAAAGTTAAGCACAATTAAATCTCTGCAGAATCAAGATGGTCCTAAGCAAGTATGTACGAATGAAGCAACCGGAGGGTCACAAAGTTAAAGGACCAGAGATTAAAATGACCATTCATTCTATATAATAAACTCGCTCCTTTAATTCTGATTAATGATACATTACTATATATAATTTACACAGCTGACATAAGGGTTGTAGCTTTCACATGAAATAGTACAATTCTACTCACATCTTTAAGGTAATAGAATTACTTTAATGTAACTATCTACCGTAAGAAAATAATATAAAATTATGAAAAAAGTATTTATTTCTGGTACTTTAGGAATAAATTATACTGCAATAAGTTCCATACTACTAGCATAATTGTACACTCAGAAAGGCATGCATACAGCCAAGGAAAATTAAGGAGGATGCACTTATTGGCTATTTAGCTTCCAAGGAAAAAGACAGTTTCTTTCTCAAGCCGATTACTATTACAAATATGGAATGTAATAAAATACTGGAAGAGACAACTGACACATAAGGCTGTATTAAAAGTTTTTAATTAGTTGGTTATATAGCTAAAAAGTAAATTGAAATTCATATTGAATTATGCTTGAAATGGGACAGAGTCTTCAAGAAGACTCAGAACTTGTCATTTTAACAGATTTCCAGAAGAGCTTAGCTCCCTCACAGGCACAATTTAAGAGGACAAAAAAACCAAACAAAACAAAACTAAACAACCACAACCAATTAACCCACCCACCCTCTGCAAAATGATTAACCAATATAGCTTAAGTATTTTCAGAAACATTTTTTTAAATATGCTTGAAGGAGTATTTGACAGCAGATGAACATGCCAAAAACAACCTGACCATTTCCTTTAGTAGGTCTAATATAAGACTTCATATCTCCTCTATAACTTAACAAACCTACATGCCATATACAAATCTTTGCACACTACATGGAATTTTTTTTATATTAGATAATATTTTTCTGTCTATAGCTGTAGTTCAAGTCTATTTTGTTTTCTACAGTTTATCTCAATCTTTTCTATTTTATAGTGAAAACAGAAACACCTGCATACTCTGCTAAAGCATCATTTACTTTGTCAACAACTTGGCAAAACTCATTCATTTCCAATTATACTTTCACAGAAAATACAGAAACACTTACGAAGAAATAACTGAAAAATCTTCTTCTATTGGCTAAATTAAGCTGCATCACTGTAAGAAAAGCTATGTTAAAAAATAATCTAGCAACTGAGTTCTTTCCAGGAATCCATCAATCCTTATATCAAAAATTGTTTAAGGTTAATTTGACCATTCAAAAATGTCTCTTGCACTATTGAAACTCATTAGGCAGAATCTTGCCAATTAGACCAGGTGCATTCTTATTTATAAATGTCCTAATTCTCACTCACATACATTCACTGTGTTGTACATACAACTTTTGTTAAAAGTAAAAAAACCCACCAAAAATAAATGCATAAAGAAAATCACTTAATGGGCAATGTGCAGCAAATGAATTATCTAGAGGATACAGGTAGTAAAAATTTCCAGGCTCAAGATTTAGCAGCTATTTGTTGGAGAATCGTCTAACTCCTAAGGTATTAATTATTTTAATTGTGAATTTAAAAGGCATAAAATTGACACAAGTCAAATACATACTTGAGTATACAAAACAGATCTCCTATGCTTTAATAAGGATCTCTTTACACATAAAGATTTTACTTAACTTCTGACTTCCTAAATGATTTTGCTCCAGAATTCATATCTCATTCTAATGATATTCTGAAAAAGTCCTGCTTCACAATTAATCTTCTGCCTCCCCAACATTCTCACTAATACATCACTGGAACTACTGAAACTACTGATAAAGCAGCAAAGGTCAACTCATAAAATGATAAAACTGTGTTTTAGAATTTTTTTTTTTTTTTTTTTTGTGGTGACTGCTGAAATATCACAAAATCATTGATGAGTTTTTCCTATTATAAAAAAAAAAAAGCCTCAATACACTGCATCCTGTGATCAAATTCTCAGATGTTTCCTAAAAAATTTAAAAGCCCTTCACATATTTACCTTCAAGAGGTTAGGTGAAATACCGTCGAATATTCTATTGTTTACAAATTAGGGATTCTGGTTCAAAATCTCCCTGTGCTAGGCACAGCAGAGAAGGAACTCAATCCCAGAAGACTCAAATCTGCATATCAGATGTAACAAACATACAGATGGAGGTGAAGTGGGCCGGAAAGATGAACAGATCAAAGGATGAATAAAAGAAAAACAATTTCATTGCATATCCACCCCCTTCCAAAGCTTAAGGATAAACACATACAACTCTTTTTCAGACTAAGAAAAATAAATGCAACTACCAGGTCAGGGGGTTTCCAATAAAATAAAATTTTAATTTCGTTTCAGGGAAAATCAGGTCCTATAATACTGCTAATAATAATAGAATCATAGAATAGCTTGGGTTAGAAGGGACCTTTAAAGATATCTAGTCCAATCATCCTGCAATAAGCAAGGACATCTTTAACTAGATCAGGCTGTTCAGAGCCTCATCAAACCCGACCTTGAACACTTCAAGGGATGGAGCATCTACCACCTCTCTGGGCAAACAGTTCCAGTGTTTCACCACCCTCATGGTAAAAAGTACTTCCCTCTTGCCTTAATGATAATAAGTACAGCACATGTAAACTTTGTTTTTACTTGAAAAAACACTCAACTTTCCCAAGGGAAATGAAGAAGACATTTCCCACCTTCTCTGCTTAGAGACACCCAGAGGGCTTGGTTCCCAGCTGGATGCCAGCTTAACTGCCCCACTCCATCAGACATAACAGACTCCCAGAATTTCCAAGCCCCTTGTTCCCTACTTTGCAGGCTATGCGTCCGGGCTGGCAGCCTTCCCGCTTTCTGGCATTCTCTGCCTTTTTCTGCCTACTGGGCTGCCAGATTTGCCAGACCACCAACCAAGCATGGTACCACATGGGCTTGTTCTGACAATGCCTGGCTTTACAGCAAGGCATGCAGACTTTGGATTCGAAGTAACCCAGGACAGAATCTCAAATAGAACTCCAGTTTCAAGTCACAAGGAAAGCTACAAAATTTCAGCAGTATCTCTTTTGCTCATGAAGGAAAATCCCGGTTCTTACATGGCTCTTCCCCTTCTGCTGTGATGTAAAGGCTATATTCAGATACTTTTCTTATATGCTTCAGAAGCACTGGAAAATAAGCTTTTATATAAATACAGAAATAGTGCTCTAATCCCCAGGTTCCAGGCATCTGCCACTGATAGTCACTGCTATCTGCCAGGCTGCAGTGTGTTTGTGAGCATGATATGAGCGTTGGCAAGACACACAGGGTCTCTGCATCTTGCCAGTGTGACCTTCTGCTAGGTGAAGAGCTATCCTGGGTTACGTCACAGGCCACTGTGGTCAGAAATAGTCTCGTTTCCTCACATCTCTGATCCTTCTCCTTCACTGTATCTTGATTCTGTACCTTTTTTCTAGCAAGAAACAATTTTTCTGTTTTGCCTTACTAGTTCAAAGCTGTCTACTCCTATTTCAATTAATACCTTTTTCATTAACTTTTTCAATTGCATTCTGGAAACACAGCTCATCAATTGAAGCTAAGACATTAAATACAAGTCTACAGAAATTTGTTAAAACCTGTCCACACATCTAGATGATTGTTCCACCTGGCAGAAATAAAGCTGAAAGAAGCATCTTCAAAGGAAGATTTTCAATATACATTATTCATGGCAGCAAAAAGAACATCTCCCTCCCCACTCAAGAAACAGTGATGAGAGCCAGTTAGTTGTTGGTTGGCTGGGCAGGAGCATGTGCTTTTCTAGCTTTGCAGCAGCTGCTCTTTTGAGCCCCTCTACAATGCTTTGACCTAATACTTATCTACTTTTTATTTCTCTTTTCCCCACTCCCTTATAGTTAATCTAAAGAAGATTATAAAGCAACATAAAGACAAGGTTGTGCATCTTAATCTTTTTGTGGACAATATTGAGGAAAGGAGCTTACAGATTAAGTTTTCTTAGTACCACAATGGAAGAGCACGTTTTAGGCAATTTCCTTAGAAAAGGCTGAGCGCATCACATCTCACAAGCTGAGTAAAGCCCATCCACCAACATCTGAGCACTGCTGGCGTGATGGAAAAGGGGGAGCTGTTGTAACGGGCAAGATTAAGGATTCTGCAGATGTCACTCTTCTCCCTGAGTCAACACAGACACAACGCCTCAGAATAAACTATCTGATCTCTTATCAGTAGTGTCAGTTTTTAATGAAACATTTAAAAAATTAAAGTTCCCTCTACTCCTGATAGGCATATTACCCTTCATCAGAGTACAAGGGCTAGTCTTGAATATCATTTGGGTAATGCCAAACTCTCCCTTCATAAATTCCTTAAGTTCTCACCACCTTATCACAACCCTTAAATGCCAAGTTACATAAATGTAAATCGTTCAGTAGATACTTATTAAAGCAATTTTTTGCACTCATACGACTAGATAAACCTCTAGCCACAACTAATAGTTACACATTCAAAGGCAGCAGCAAACAAAATTCCATCACCTTTTAAGGACTACTAAATGGCATCCTTGGTAATAGGCTGAGAAGAATTGCATTCAGCTACCAATTGCTTCCAACATACCGAGAGTCAATTATTGTTCTGTTATTTCCTGGAGTCTGTCCTAAAGACTCACTCCAATGTAACTCCTGAGGAGTGATATGGCAGAGGAATCCTCTACTCTTCTGTAAGCAAGAGTAATTAACTCTGCATTGTAAAACTGGAAAATTGTGGTATCACAGAATTCATTTGCACTCATATAAGTAACCAGCTGTTAATCAGAGTGATGTGGAAGTGTGAGAGAGAAAAAAATAAATAAATCCTCCTATCTTAAAACTTGACAGTTTATCTGTTTAAATAAGGTAATAACCTTAGATAACCTCATCCTTACAAAAAAGCTCTCCCACAAATGCTGACAATACAATCTATGTAGATCCATAGATAAAGTATCACACTGCTCAGCTTTTCTGTAAAAGAATACAGAACATAATTGATACTTACTCTCAATTTAACCTCATACATTCAAAAGAAATTTGCAGACTATCTCTGTGTCTTTCTCCTTTTCCCCTTCATTTGGTATATTTAAAAGCAGTTGAAACTTTCCGGCATTTCATCAATAATAAATTATCAGGACATATCCTAATTTAGATATCAGTGTCTGAAAGACTAGCAAAGTACTTTCATAAGTGTAGCAAACCTTTTGCCAGCTATTGTCACTTTTTCATTATTATTAAAGAGATCATCATTCATTACTGAGGCAGAACAATTAATACACAAGAACCTCCAAAAATTAATTCAGAAAATTCTATTAAAGGTGTAGAGAACCTTACAACTAAAGGTGAAAGGTGGATTGAAAAAGCAACATTCTTTTTCACTATGGCCCTTTCAGAAGTTTTCCATATACACAGATACAAGTACATATACATCCTTCTATCCTATGGGATTTCTAAGGTCTTTACAGCATCCTTCAGGAGTGATGACACAATGTGATGTTTTTCTGGCATTATTTCCTAAGAAGAAATAGAGATGCTATGAGTTCCTTGAGATGCTAAGGCAAATCAGGAAAGGCATTGAAAAACAGAAAGAGAGGGAATATTGATTACAGGAATTTAAGAAAAGGAATTATCAACTCATTATTTCCTCAATGGCTTGGAATAGAAATACAACAAATATGGATCTTGTATGAAAACTGTCTTGAGGATGATATGCTAAGTACTCCAGCTTTTGGTCCTTTCTAGTGAAAAAAACAATCTGAGTAAGTGCACAGAAACAAAAACAAAACTGCAGGAAAGCTCCTGGGCCTTTTCTTCCACCCTTGGTTCTATCATCACAGGCATCATCTGAGAGTATGCACCAACAAGTAAGATCCACTTTTACCATATGTCTCTATTGTCCCTCATCTTTGTACCTAGGAGCAGCCTGAAGTCCCCTTCTAACAATTAGAAACCCTCTCCTAGTTTCCATACTGAGCTTATCCAGGGTCAGCTTATTTTTGGTTTAGCCCCAAGAGTGTCCTTAAGTAATTCTTATCCTTCCCTGATGTTTACCTCTTCAACATTTTTAAAGGCCACAATCCAAGTTTTTATTGTTCTAGGCTAAACAAGCCAAGCTCTTCCAAATGACTCATACAAGTCTCTCCTCTGCGATAATCAGCTCAGAGCCTTTACTTTTACCTGTGTCAGTTTAAATTCACACTTCTTAAACAACAGGGGAAGAATAACAGGCAAAATTACAGCAAAATCCTCCTCAGTGACTTCACACAATGGTCTTAACATTTTGGAGATACCTTGTCTGGCATCCTACACTTCCATTTCCCTTCTTCATAGCTATATCCCATTACTAGATTGTACTGAGCCTCACTAAATAGGTGATTTTTATGCCTTGTGCTGGTTTTACCAAAAAAAAGTAATCCAATTTGAAATATTTCTTCTTTATCTACACTGCCTGTGCAAGTGTGTGAAAGTAGTTCAAATTTTATTCTTGATATTTTTATCATTACTAAAAAAAAAAGATATGCAATTTTCTCTGTACATGCACCAAAGTATTTTTCTCCACTTCAAGTAAGTACTTCTATTTTCTCCAGCTATGAAACTTTCAACTGTACAACACCATTTACACTCTGATCTGGAGCAAAAGGAAAATAACTGAAGTTATCATCTTCAATACACTGATAAATAGACTATTACTGGAAGTGTAGTTAAGAAATTGCCAGATTAACTAGCAAGAAGTTCAAGACTAAAAGTTTCAAACAGATTAACTATTTGGAAAGAGAGGGGAAAAAAAAAACAAACCAACAAAAAGGGAAAGTCTAGCAATTAAATGAAACCTAACATCTATAATGTAAGTTGATTTTTATTGCATTAGACCAACCACACTGATTAACAGCTTTAGAATTAAACATAACCAAAAAGTAATAACAACTATGGGCTTAAATCAATTGTGCAACATTACATATTGAGAAAAACAAAACAAAACAAAACAGTCCTCCGACTATGGAATTGACTCAATTCTCCAAATCCTACAAAACAAATTACTTTTAAATTATTGTTTTTACCATTACCTCAACTAGCGTGCTCAGTGAAACAAATGTGAACCTGGGGAACAGGCAACTCTCGAGAATTCCCTTGTATGATCTGTGCAGTGATTTCAAACCCTGTTGCTTGAAACTGGTATTAATGAAACAGGAAACTTCACTGAAGCATTACTGTCTTTTTGGTGCACTTCTGTTCCAAGCACATATTTTTAATTTTACGTTATCGTACAAAGTAGAAGATAACCAGTCTGTTCTCCTTAGAATTTTGACTCCTTCAAGTCTATAAAAAGAAAATCTGTATTTCTAACTGTTCTATTGCCATTCACACTTTTCTATTTTTCCTGTTCCCTAGACAGTTTCAAGCTTTGATTTATGCTTCTGAAGGCAAGGCAACAGCAAGTATACAGTCAGGTGAGGACTACTAATAAACAAATAGTCTTTATATTCTTTTTATTCTACTATACCTTAAGTCAAGCATCTTCACCAGCCAACCCAGTCTTCTCTAATAGAAAAAGTGTTCCCCTCATTTTTTTCAAAGCCTGCAGTCTGAGAGAGGATCTTATCAATGCTTGTATCTAAAGGGTGGGTGTCAAGAGGATGGGGACAGTCTCTTTTCAGTGGCATCCAGTGATAGGACAAGGAACAACAAACACAAACATAGGAAGTTCCACCTAAACATAAGGAAAAAACTTCTTTCCTTTGAGGGTGACAGAGCACTGGAACAGGCTGTCCAGAGAGGTTCTGGAGTCTCCTTCTCTGGAGACTTTAAAACTACTAAGTAGAGTTACATATGTAGTTAGATGCATCTTTGTCATAGTCTTCTCATTTTCTTGGGATGTTCAGTAAGTTCTCATGCTAGGCAAGTAAACATTTAGTTCTCAAATACTACAAATTTTACTAAGGGTGGACTCATGCTGTTCTCTAGATGTTCACACTGTACTAATTACACACATCAAGTGGTAGAGGGGGAGTGGTGCGGTGGGGGAACAGTCCCTGCAGGAGGACAAACTTTGAATAAGGAAGAGAACATCAGACCAAGTGGTTGGCTGCTTCTTTCCTTTCTTACAGTTTTTGCTGCCTCCTTCAAGAATTTAGGACATACTTCACTATGTATCATAATAGCAGCTGCACAAGCATTGTCACATGCATGACCTGTTTGCTATTGCATTCACAGGAGTTGTGTATATGTACACGGGGGGCCTTTAATTCAAGCTGCATTTTATTACAGAATGCAAATGTGGCCAAGGGGATGCTTACTTCTCTCTTTATATCTTAAAAGGACTAATCCAAGGCACTGTCTTACTCAAGCAGTAATTTCATAATCCTCAAATGACCTGACAGCTTTACAGCTTCATCTGACACACTTTTTCAAGCACCATGTGACATTACACTGAGCCAAACTTCTTCTAATGTCTCACAGTAAAGTTAAGCAATATCTGTCTGGAAGATACAGCAATTCCAATGGTAATTTAGAGTAAGAAATCACTCTCAGGAAGATCTTGGAATAGCTGCATTATTCTGGTCAGATGGGAGTTAAGTGCTCAGTGACCAAGGGTAAAGCTTCTTCTAATTTTTTAACCTAAACATCCCTCTAATTAATGGTGACAAACTGCAGGTTCCTAATTTGCCAAATTTTAAGTCTGTATGTTGCTATAGAAGCCATAAATACCAAATCCCCCACTGCTCATTCTTTAAAGAAAGTAGAAACATAATATATTCTGATTAGATCATTTTACAGATAGTTTTAAAATACATAATGAGACCCTACTTTGAAATATCTTGGACACAATCCACTGAGCCTAGAGGAAGGCTCTGCAGAAACTAGACTTACTGCAATTTCCTACACTTGTTAGCTAAAGCACATTATATAGCTCAAGCATTTTTAAACAACCTTTCAATGTATCATTTCAAGAGATTAATCTCTTTTCTCTGATAGCTTTTGCTTGCCGTTGTTTAGTATATTCTGTGAAAGTGGAATGTCAAATGCTTTTTTTTTTTTTTTTTAATGAAATATTTAACTGCCCTTTTCCATTTAGCTGTACTGATTTTTAGAGCATCAAGAATGTGGCTAAAGCCAAGCAAAGGCCGTCCACGCTAATAAATTCATAAAGCGTACAGTATACATTCTTTGGGCATAAACATCACTCTGTGATTTCAGTGGAGCTCCTGAATACTACAAGTAAGGCAGAAGACAGGGTCCCTAATGATGATAGAGAGTGACTGGGAGTACTCTTAAGGGAGACAATCCCCAACTAACCTGTCTTACTCTCTCAAAGAGCCTTACCTCTCCCAGCAAGAATGCAGCAAGATAGAAGACACTGTCAGTATTTGCCAATGTAACAACGAGGAGAAGCAGTAACGAACTTGGTCCAATGTGGCAATTTAAAAGAGGGGTGAAAGGATGGTATGTGATCTTCTAGGTCAACAGTCTTTTTTTTTTTTTGTCAAGGAAAATCAGGTAGGTTGGCAAGAAGAATAATCAGACAGGTCCAGTGAACATGATGCTGATCAAACTTCAAAGCCTTATTCTCGTTTCAGATTTAGAGTCTTCAAGTCATGGAGTGGGACTCCCTGATTGAGAGAACAATGCCTGTGATGCAATAGCACCAAGTAGTAAAACTCATGTGGGAAGGCAAGTTTTAACCACCGAAAGCAGAGAAAGGGAAAGAGGAAAGATAATGACTTCTCCACCACATTACAATACTTAGACCAACTAAGTCTAAGAAAGTTAATATGTCATATGTATGTGGCAGATATATGTGAACCTACCATACACTGTGAAGACTATAAAACTGTTTAACCGAAAAAAACATTGACTACTAAGTAGAAACATCTCTGTCAAGATGTGTCATCTGAGAAATACCATATATGTAACTCCAAGAGATGATTTTGCCTTTATCAAAAGCAACACTTTGCTTCTTGCACATTCTTAGGCTTCAGAGACCCAATGTATACTGAATGTCAGAGTAAAACCTTGCTTTCAAGTTACAGTGCTCTTGCTTACGTATCTTAAGTCAACATGAGGGCAGCAGAAACAGCTGTTTTCATGGTTAATTAACAGAACAGAGAAGATTCTGTTGGGGGACTTTCATTTTCATTAGAAATCTTTGATTGTAGTCAACTGAATGCAAATCCAATCTGTCTGAGAATAATAAAGGACAAGGCCCTCTGGCAGATGAAATTGCCTTAATTAAGACTATATACAACCTAGCTAACAGATGCAATTATTAATATATGGAATTGTGCACTTCCACCAGCAAGGTTTTAAATGCAGTACAAAGGTTTTACACAAAAGTGACAGGAAAAAATAATAAAAAAAACCCTTTTCATGAATCATTGAATAATAGTAGAATAGTCCATATGAACAGAGATTGCATAGAATAAACCTCTGGTGAAATTGTTGAATTCATAAAAACAGATAAGAGAAGAAATAATTTAAGTCTTCACATATGCAGAGGGGGAGGAGAGAGTGCAGTTACTGTAACAACATATTTTCCTTTTTGAAATACTTACTAGGGCTCAGCAGCTTCATGGCAAAATGCTTCACAAAACACCCCAATGGCTGAGCATGTCCCAGGGCTGCACCAAAGCCACATAACTCTTCTCTCTGTCACCCGCTAGCCACAGTTATTCTTCCACTAATTTCACATAGGCGGCAGAAATGGAAAGTGGGGCCTGTCTGATACTGTCACATGAGCATGCTGACACAAATATCAGCTAATTCTTACCATTAGGTTCAACCTATATTTATCTAATTAAAGTAGAATACAGATCTATCAAGAGGATAATAAAGCAGGGGATTGGCTGCTGCACTGCAGCTAAGACAATGCTACCTGCTAGGGGAGCTGCATTTACAGAAACCAATGTATGTAACATGTATTTCCCAGCCTAATAACGTAGCCCAGTGCTTCAGATCATGTGACCTCCTGATAATATATATCTGTTGTCGTGTTACCAGATGCATGATTTCTTAGCTGCTGCCAGAGAAAAAGCTGTTAGAAGATAAATACTTACATCAGACTCGAAAAGACAGCAGAAGCACAATGCACAAGAGTCTGAACTATTTAAATGATACATTTCTAAGACAGACCTTTACTTCCACTTTTCTACTGCCTTATGCTTCCCACCACCAAATGTCCAATAATGTATTAATCTGCCATCACCCTGATTGCAAAGGATACAACTCAAAACAAAACATGCAGCGTTTAGATCACTGAAGTAATAAAGTTTTGACAAGAAATTTTGAAATCAAAATATTATCTAACAGTTTAAAACTAAACAATTAAAAAATAATAAAAAAAAAAAACAATGAACTATTCTTAAGCTCTATTCCTCTTCCCAATTTCTTACACAAAGGCTAAAAGAACTACAATCAAGGCCTGAATTCCTGACTAGATCTGGAAAACAAACCACTTCTATTTTACAGTGCCTATATTACTAAGAGATTTTATGGCTTAGAGCAAAGTTAGGAATACTTGAATACTGCTTTTTGAATTACTCTAGTGGCAATTATGATGTTTAAAAGCAAGCAAAACATCCCATCAGTGTACTTGGAAGGATCCTTAACACAAAACAATCAGAACCTTTCCTGGTGTTTCTCACAGCTCATCATTAGTTATTCTGAATCCTAACACCCTACTATCTTGACCAACACTCAGTTCACCACTCAGATGGTGTTCCATTAGGAAACCAAGATAAACTCTAGCATGTCTGCTATTTGTGAGCCTGGAAATTCTCGAGAACCACTTTCTATTTTTAAACATATTCTTTAGATGGAAAGCACTGGCATGCTGTAATTTTTTTCCCTAATGAAAGGCAGTATCCAACACATTCTGACTGTCACGAACGCACATAAATTGCCTCTTTCTGACAATGTGGTCTTTGAATATATATAGTGCATATATTGCTAGGTTACATATAGCTGTTGGTGAGAGTAGGGAGAATGACTAAACAAACCCAACACAGCATATACTTTGGAGAAAAACTAACAAGAACTTCAACATTGACTTCCTGAAGAGACTCAAAAAAACTAGCATTTGTTCTTGCCTATAGCTATTTCATAGGTATTTAGATAAAAATGAGTGACTCGTATTCTTTTAGCTCCTGTAGTATCAATACTCAGGTCATGGATTCTGCCCCCTTGAAGAGTAATTGCAATGTAGATTAAAACTCATGAACTCATGGAAAAGCAAACTACATACAAAAAGAGCTGCAAGATCTTGTACCCTGTTGGAAAGATGCAGCTCTGACAAAGTACAGTAACAAAGGCCAGTTGGCCAAGCACTGTTTATATAAACAGTGGTGGCTGCTACTGCTGCAATCCAGTAGCAGGTAGAGTCACCACATCCCCAGAATCAGAACACAGTTGACAGAGGGTGCTCAGTACTTGGCCACAGCATCTGATATTATGCCTAACAGATCTTAGTCGATTTCCTCTGCCAAGTAACATCTTCTCTGAGTTCCTCAGCTTTGATCCAACTCGCTCTGATCTGCATGCCAGTCTCGTCCAACATGCAGCAATTTTACCGACTGTTCTGCCTACACCAAAACAGTGTCATGAGCTCTGTATTGCATCTGCTTCCTAAATCACACAAGACACGTACACATTAGAAGTGAACAGTATGAATATGAAAGATTGATGAAAAATTTCATTACTATCCACCACACTTACACTAACCAGAGCGGGGAGGTAACAGTGAGCTAGTGAGTGAATTTGGGCTTCACCAGGATGTGCAGGACAGCACTACATACACTCAGAGCTGTATTTAAAGAAAAACACCTGAAGTTGAAGTCTTTGCTTCTATTAAAAGTGATCTTCTAATTTTGGATTAATAATTTTGAAATAGTTTAGTATAACAAAAGAAAAAAAAACCACACACACACACAAAAATCCCAAACAAACAAACAATAAAAACCAACCAACCAAACCAAACCAAACCAAACCAAACAAAACACCAAAAAACAAAACCGAGGCAAAAAAACCCCAGGTTAATACAACAGTCCCCTACTTCTACCAAACATAAGTCTTTCTTTTTGAAAAATGTAATAATCAATGCACACAAGTACATGCACACAGGTAGATGACATGAAATCACTTGAAGCTCCTCTCATGTGCAATGTCATCTGACCCTCCCCCAAACCCTCAGAATATCTAAAGGGGAAAAGATCAATAATATTTTGATCTCCTGACTGCACCCAGAGGCTGAGCCAGTAAGCCTGGAGGTGGATTTCAGGACAGTTTGATGTAATATTGGTCAAATTGCAACATGCTAAGTTAGAAAACTCTCAAGACAGCTGACCAGCACTTCTCTGTTGCTGCTTGCTTGTTCTAGCTATGCACCTATGTAGCTGTGAGTCCCTGAGGGTTCATGCCTTCCTCATGACCTCCTGAGGAACCTGAACATACATAAGTCTATGGGACCCAACAAGATGCATCCCAGAGTTCTGAATGAACTGGCAGATGCAGTCGCCAAGCCACTCTCAATAATATTTGAGAAGTCCTGGCAGTCAGGTGAAGTCCCTAGTG
>JANIJG010005664.1:103567-123242 GCA_024611175.1 Megaceryle torquata
AAAGTAGAAAACTTACTAAAAAAAAAAAAAAAAAAAAAAAAGCCTGTAAATTGTCCTCCACCCTGATTAAAGGGTGAGCACTTCACCACAGACTACCACAGACTGCCTGCCCCCTCACAGCACTGTGTGCAACCCACCACCTCTTCCCTATCTGCTCTGGTCACCTACACATGCATGAAGGCCAGGGTTTGAATCATCTATCCTGACAGTTCTCGCAACACAGGTACTCCAGGAGATGGAAGTTTTCTCCTGCACTGGAAACTAAGCAGCCTGGGCAGCCATGGAACATCACCCCATGTAGGACCATCAGGCTACAGCATTGCCCATGGTCAGAGTTGTTGACTTCTTAAGCTGTCCTGCCAAAACGAGCTGCACACCACAACTCTAGAAGGCTTCTTCAGCTACAACTGAACCATGTCTCTCACTCAAATATGAGAGCAGAAATATTATGATAGGACAAAGGAGAGAGTCAGAAACTAGAGCCCCAACAAAACACCTAAGTCCATATCATGTTCCTTAAGGCATGCTGACTCTCACCCCCAACCTCGTCCCTCCAGCTGAGAAATCCAGTATATCCCTTTACCTCAAACTTTGGATTTCTGTGACCAGGCAGCAGCAGCCAGCTGGGCAGGGCCACCCTAACACTTTCTGTGCACCCTTCAGCAATGCTACTGTAGGCTTCCCAACACTGAACCCAGCCACACAAACCCCAGTCAGGACACAGAGACAAAACTCGGGAGCAGTGCATTCATGAGGAAAAAGATTTCAACAGAGTGATGAAAACATGATAAGGAAGTAGCAAAGATTTTCTTTCAGGTGAAAATCATAACCATGTTTGACAGTATTTCTAATTCCCCAAAATGCCTTCACCAATAGTCACATCTAGAGACAAACAGGCAGCTGCTGCTGCTGCTGCTACAAAGGGTTAGGAAGTCTCCAGAATGCAGGTTACATGCAGATGCAACTGTTTGGACCCGTGATTATCAAAGTTAGGAAAACTGCAATTGCAAATCCTTCCACAGAAGTGCAAATTGAGAACCACAAAAAGGGAAAAGTGGATGAGGAACGTGAAATTGCAGGAAAAAAAAAAAAGAAGAATACACACGAACAACAACAACAACAACAACAAGTTTCTCAAAAGCTTTTTTTTCCTCCCCCCAAAGTTGCCTCTTTTGTAATGCTGGCTAACAGATTTAAAGAAAAAAAAAAGTTTATTATATTTAATCAAAAACACCTTTGTTGTTCTTGAATACTAAACCTTTTGTACAAGCCTACAAAATAAAAATTACTACAATAGTTGCAAAGATACACAGCAATATTTTCAGTTATGATTCACTGTCTTTCCCAGTACCAGAACTGGGGATCATCAATTAAAAGTTGCACACAGCAGCTTCAGAACAAAGCGACACTTCCCCATGCAGCATCAACTTCATCTGTGGAACTCAATTTGCTACCAAATTCAGCATCATCAGACCTGAGTCTAATTCCCCAAGGCACAAATGGCTATAGGCTGACAGCACACAGAAGAGACAGAAAAAGTATATCCTTGTCCTCTTCCCTTGTTATTATCGACCACTACTGGAAATACAATAATGAGTTAAATGGACCCCTTGGTCTTCAGTTATTTTTATGTTCTTATGTAATCTATAGTAAATAAATAAATACAAAGCATAAAAGCACTACAGTTAAGGATAAAAGCAGTCTAGCTTAGTTCACTGGGAGTACTGATGCAGAAAACAGAAGATACAGAGATTTCTGAAACACTGTGTTAGCAAGAGTTGAAGTCGTAGAATAGCCTTTCTTGGAGACAACAAGCACTGCTTTAGCCTGGAATTTGTACCAAGTAAGGTAAACCTCTGACATTCAATTAAAAGTGCAGTCTCACCTAATTTCTTTTAGCTATTCCTTTTAAGGTAGTATTTGCATATTTCAAGACCACTGGGGGGAAAGAGGGGTGCAGCATATATCCATGAATAGAATATAGGGCCTGACAAAAAAATAAACAAAATACTATAAAGCAGTAAGAGCAACTGGATACAGTTTTTATTAGTATTTTTACAGTGTCCTTCCATCACCTGAAGTGAACTAAATACTTGGGCAATCTTATATAAGGCATTTTAACTGTGAGTCATCTTTAAGTATGCTGTTGCATACTAAATAATCTGAAAACAGTTGGTACTTCACACTGAATGACATCCCTCTTTTGCTTAAATCTTCAGATTCCATTTTCATATGGTATTTCTGCTCATTTTAGAAACAGTGTATTACACGTTTCATATCTTTGCTTCTGTTTGCCTTTTTTTATTCATCAGTATAGACCTACATCCAAATTTCACATGAGTCACTAAATCCACAGAAAATGCCAGTCTTGGTTCTCAGTGAGACTTAACCAAAACCATAAAATCATCCTTCATTCTTCTTCCAATCTAGTAATACCTTGACAAGACATCTACGTATTAACTTGACAAGGAAAAGAAAGACAGAAGATACAACTAGAAAATCATTCTTTTACTGTACTGAAACAAAAATTGAAAAATCCTGATCTATGCAAAGCTTGCTAAAATTTGCTTCCACAAAGAAAAAGATTCCATTGTGTTAAACCATCAAATGGTTTTATTACTCAAGTTTCCAACCAGAAATTCACTTTTACCAGAACAAAAACAAAACAAAAAAGGGGCTAATTAATTCACTGTTATTTTGTTATTTTTGTCAGCACAAACAAATCATGATATGTAACAAACAAACAAAACCTGAATTCTTACTATTTCCACAGAATACGCATTTCTAACAGAATGAACGGATTCTAAGAATTAAAAACCTGCACTTTAAATATTTAACCCAACATATCCTTCAATAATGATAATATACTGAAGTTCAGGGAAGGAACCTAACAGCTAAGTACAATATAGGATTTTAGAGTACAAATTAAGAGTTTAAATTCTGCTAGCATTAAAGACCCTTCTTTCTCATTGTATATGTCTCCATGAGTAAAGATGGTCATACTCTGTGATAGCAAACTGCAGTGTGCTTTGACTCCTCATCCAGAGGATGTCTTTTATTTACATAATACAGCTGCAAAGATATAACATTTAAATAAGCACACTTTTAAGCACAAATGAAAGCCATGCCAACCACCTATCATATCAGTACATGTGCAACACAGAATAGCAAAACAAATCAACATACGTGAAACAAAACACATTTTTTAGGTGGAAAAAAAAATATTTAAGAGTTAAAAATTACCTCCAGAGCTAACTTGCATCTCCTCAGAAACATTCTTTGAGAATTCTTATTTTATTCTAATTCCAACTTCTTTTTAGGCACTTCAGAAAATCCTAACTTCAGCCAACCACTACTTTAATGAAAGCAGACCAGAAAAAAACAAACAACAAAACACAAAAAAATACACACAAAAAAACCCACCCACAAAACCCACCACACACAACTTATTAGCCCAACTTCCTCCTCCTAATTCACATTGAGAACCATTTAGAATCAAAACCAATAGTATATGTCACGTACATCCATAAAGATGTCAAACTTCCCTTCAGGTTTTGCAGTACATGGCAGAAGCAGACTTATAGCTCATCTATTAACACTTCAAACGTGGGACAGTTCAATGAATAAATTAATTGTTGTTTCTGCTCACTTTTAACAAAACATTCTACTCAAATATTATGTGAGGATGTGTACACTCCCACACCACTCAGTAATAAAAGACTCAACATTTACAACTCTCCAGATGTATGCTTTATAGTTATTACTTGGCTATACAGTTATTCAGAATAATTGTTATGGCCCTCCTGCCATTTTCTCCCTTAAGAATGGCTTCTCAAAAAGAACTTCATCCCAGTTTTTTTATTCTGATATGCCAAGAATACAGGAACCATAAGGTATACTACTATAAATTAAATAATACAAGTACAGAGCAGGAACTATTTCAAATTAACCAGGCAACCACAATTTAGAACATCCAATTCAATAACTGCAATGTTTTTTGCTAACTATGCTATTAATATTATTATACATCTTGTACAGAAACTTTAACATTTGATGATTGTTATCAGAAATATAAGTTGCAAATAAAGTAACCTTTTTTTGTTTAGTCTTCAGTCCATTAGGCCTTGAATCTATGCACTGTCTTCCAGTATCCTCCCAAATAATGTCCGTATTGCATCTCTTCATCTTCAACAGCATAGCTCTCTGGAGGCTTTTAAGTCATCATGAGTCCAGAGAAGCCCAGAATGGACAAGACGACATCCTCTGTGTCCCTGGGCACACTAGTTCATTTCCCTGTCCCTTCATCTCATCTCAATGATTCTCCATCTTGCCTCTATGGAGTCTGCTCTTTCAGGCACGAACTCACTGTGCTTTTGTACAGTAGCACAGAGGCACCCTCGCCTCAGCTGAGCCCTCTGGGCACTATGTAATATAATCGATAACTAATTTTGTCCCTTGTTTCCTCTTGTATCCAACAGCTGTGGTCTTTCTCTGATAACTGAATAGACATGGTAGCTCCTCGAGTTTTGTCTCGCTAGCAAAGATATCCATTCTTCCCCTCCCCTCAGACCTACCTAGTATATCTTGCCCAGCTCTTCAAGACAGATGTAGTAATAGTGTCTCTTTCTCCAAATTCTATCCCAAAGTTCATTTCCTTCACGTATACTTTTATTTCTAATCTAAGGCACCATATGCTATTTTAAACCCATAGGTTAAGGAAGCAAGAGGTAAATACTACAAGTGTTTCAGACTTAAATCACAAATGTTACACAGAAAGTTGAATATTCCATATGTATATATTATCTCAAACTAAAAGGTGACATGAAGTCTGTACACAGGGCAGATTCTTCACTACAATCTGCTATCTCTGACAATGTTTTAAATTATTTCAGTAGATTCCTATTGACATTGAACACAGGAAAATGTTCAAAAATACATTCATGTACTTTGATCCATACTCAGACACATCCGCACCTACACTAAGCAGTCGAGAGTCCACCAAAGCCAGAGTTCTTTTGGTGAGACAGACCTCAAATGAAAATTAATGTTTTCTGACAGCACCAGTCATCAACAGTTTCTTTGTGTCAGTCACTTAATTACCACAGCACCTATTATTCGATGGAAAATACAAGTTTTTACCATGTAACCACCCCTAACATGACTTTTAGAGCTCCCATGATGGATGTCTTTCACAAAGCTGAGATGTGAAGGTGAAGAAAACACAGGAAACGTGCCATTTCAAGTGAGTACAGACACTACACTTTGAGCAAAACTAAGCAAAACTGGCAGGTTATCTACACCAGCACATCACATGACTACTACTTAGTTCCTGTCACCAAGGCAGCACCACATAAGAAACATTAAAACATCCTAACAAGATGTTAATGTCTTTGTATCATTTCTAGCACTGAAACAGTGCCAAATACAGACAGATTTATTATAACTTGTCTGACAGTTCATGGACCCCATCCTTAGTCAAAAAACACTGACAAAAGAATTGCTTTGGTTAAGAAACCAAACTGAAAGTTTCCTGTCTACCAGTTAAAAGTCAGATTGTGACAGCTCATGAGCTGGACTTGCACCATTCATATAGTGGAGGAAAATTCAGCTTTGCAAATGGGAAGTGATGCAATATTCCTGCGCAACTATCTAAAGGCTCCAAATATTTCTTTGCAGAAAGCTCTTCAACATTTATTTCTCTCAAATCTAAGCTGACTTTAAAACTTGAAGCTTTATATTTTCTTATTCACAGAGATTTGCAGAAATTCTTCTTGTTCACAGTGACTATAATTGTGCTTTTTAATCACTCTGATAGTGACAAAAGATTTTATATATGATACAACCTTAAGTATCTTTCATATATTTTCCTCCCTCTCATTGGACCCTCCTCTGAAGTGATTTTTCTATCAGTTAAGTACTGTTCTTTAAAAAAGAGTAGTTTCCTAATAACAAATAATTTTTTGTATTTCTTTTCTATGTTGTTTCTGGAAAATAAACAAAAGTATGCATCAAAAGATCTTGTAATTCACTGCTCAATGTCCCTACCTGGACTAAATGAGACTTTGACTGACTGAATTTGAATTCAGATCCTGCAAGAGTATTCCAATCACTGACCATTTTAAATCTGAATGTGAACAATTTTTCATTATGTAGTTCTAAAAGGGTACTTCCATTCACTATGGAAAAGTTCTGCAGTCCTGGTATATATTTCAATTCATGCTGTCACAGGCAGTTCATGCTGTCTTGTCTGGACCAATATAGGTTCTAAAACTATTGACAAGCCCTGAGGTGAGATAGGCTGAGTTGAAATCAACTTTTTTTTTTTTTTTTTCCTCCGAAGTGGAAAAAAAATGGAATCAATTGCCCTGAGATGCTGTGGACTCCACATCTATGGAGATATTCAAAAGCTAGGTGGATTAGATGATCTCAAGAGGTCCCTTCCAAACTCAGTGATTCTGTGAGAAACCCAAAAAAGCACCAATGGTTGCATTAATAACAATTTTAACTATTCAGACTGCATTAATCATCAAGAAAACCCCAGTTCAATTAAAACACCTGCTCAGTGACCAGGAGCAGCCAAAACCAGCAGGAAAACAATAATGGTTTTAATTAATTTGGACTTCACATTTTTGATCAATCAGTCTCTAGGCAATTTAGAGCATGAGGAATGCAAATGTATTTTCAAATTATAGATGGAAATCTGAGTATAAATACACATTGATTCACATTTTAACAAATCTACTTTTGCTGCTAAAACTGGAAGATAAAGTGATTATATTTCTTCAGTTTAGATGAGGTTTTTTTAATACCTAAAGAGGGATCTGAGTGTTGTTTTGTTTTCTAGCAACATTGTATTTAAGCTTCCTCTTCAGATGATGCACTTACAGAAATCAGAAGCCGCATCTCCTTAGCCAATGTGCTTTTAACTGTACCACACACTCTCCCTAGTAGAAAAACTTTTTGTGATAGGGCCCTCATGATCTTCACTCAATCACCAATACGCATGGGGCTGCTTTCTAGAAAGAATCTTATTATAAGGATAGGGCAAGAGGTGGTCAAAGATTAATAACCTTTATAACCTCCCCGTAGCTAAAGTGTCACTTCATTTTCCACAGTCTCCACTATCTTGCAAGCCCTCCCATCAAATTTCCCTCCACCTGATCCAAAACAAAAGCTAGAATACTAGAATATTTGTTGTTAAAAAAATTAATCCATATTCAAGTGAGATAGTTAGGAGTGGTTATAAATAATTACATTGCTCATGTTTTGCAAGAAAGAGAAAAAGAAAAAAAATAAGAGACATTACAACCTTTCAAGAACCTCAGTGATTTGATAGTTCCCTTAAGCAACCTTAGTAACCTAACATGCTGTCAAAAACAAACGACCCAAAAAAACAAACCACCCAAAACAAAAAACAAACAAATAAATCCAACAGCCTAAAAAAAATCCTACTCTATAAGAGAAGTCTTTAATTTAAAACAATACTGAAGAGGAGGGGTCCACACTGCAAGCTGCAGCACAGTTTCATAGATGTCATGTTGACTAATCAGGTGGGAATGATACTTCTATCAGCTAATCTTTAATAATACTCCTGGATTTGTTTGTCCCCTAGATCACCTTCAAACAGCAACTTCTGTCAACATCCAGAGTCAGTTCACTAGCATCCCATTGTGATGCATCAGTTACAATGATACTTTCAATTGACACATCCTTGGATTTCAAAATATTATGATAGACTTAATGCACATTTCAGCTACATAAGACAAAGGAAAACGATGGCTACTCCTTCCCTGAATAAGAAAAAGTCACAAGAATATTAGAAAATATCAACTATTACGTAATACATAAAAGCAGTTTCTGCCTCCCCTATAGGAAATATTATAATGTTAAAATCTGTGAAAAAAATTCTTTATCTGTAGCCAAAGAAAAAAAGTGGGATAAATCTTTTTTTTTTGTTACATCATAAAACTACAGTGAGATTTTTACAATGTTTTCTCTCTTTAGAGTATAAAATCTTTATTATGAAAATACATTTTAAAAGAAAACTAAATCCAAGAGATACATTCATATTTCCTTCAGCAAAAGTCAGACCAAGAGAACAGAATAATGTATACCAGTAGGTCAGTTTTAAAAGAGAGAAAGAAGTTTATACATTCTTCCATTTATCTCAACATCATCTTCTCCAAGACAAAAGACCATGTTTATGGCTCACCCCTTCAGCTCTTCATAAAGAAAGTTGTGTTTCTTGAAAGAATTTCAAGTTTGAAAATCTGTTACAATTCCAGATACAGGTTAGACACAAAAAAACCCCAAACAGACATAAACCACTACAAGGTCAAGAACAACCATGAATCGGCAACAAGAAAAATGGAAGAGAAAAGCAAATTATGTATATTTTCAAGCAAGTATCAGTGATTTTTCTTTCTTCACTCTCATCCTGTGTTCAATAGCTAAATAAAACCAATTGTACTCACCTAAAAGTAAAAGGTTCAAAACAAAACAGATCTCCCAATCTTGTAATACAGACCAAGGAGGAAAAAAAAAAAAAGATTTTTTTTTTTTTAATTAAAAAAGGAGACAAACAAAAATATGACACTAAAAGAGTAAAAGAAATAAATAGGAAAAATAAGTGGTTTGTATGTATCAAACGCCTAAAAAGCAATACTCTTCCACAGCAATTATGACTTTGCATATACTGTTTAATTTACTCAATCTTAAATCCAAATTAAGAGTTGACTTTAGGTTCCATAGTTGACATAATAAAATTTACGCTGGAACACAGCAAAGGCACACTGTTAACACAGATTACAAATGCTGCTCTGCAAGAATGATATTTAGCTTCTTAATAAAGACTTCAGGAAGACATGTAGAAAAAGAAAAAGTTAGCTTTCTTCTTTTTGAAAGGAATATAATAAGAATTTTCTTCTAGTCATTACTCTGTTTACAGGTACACAATAAGGTTACAAACTCATTTCACTCACAGAACTTCTCGTTGCTCTGCCCCTCCCAAAACAACAGCTTACTAGGGTACAACCACTAATAGAAAACAGTAACTTTTGAATAAGAACTTACTACAACAAAGTGCGCTTCCCAAGCTCTAGATGTGGTTCCAATTGTCAAACTGTAATTCTGTAACAGACATAAATCATGATAAAAAATCCTCACTCATCAACAGGAAATCACATAGGTACATAAAGATGTAATTTTTTTTCTGGTGTTCACACTCCCACACAGTTCACTACCCCATTAAACTCATTCCTTCACTGAATGTGCATTCTGACCCATGTTAGTTTATTCTGTTAGTAAATCAAAAAGTGCAGCAAGGCCTTCCAATGTAAACAGAAATGCAAATGCCATGCATGGAAACAAATCTCCCCCATCAAGTTCTGAAGGTTGAGCATTTTGCACACACTATGTTAATGGATTACTTTACAGAATTACAGCTTTGGATAACTGATACTGTAACTCTCACCTATGCTTTCTCAGAGCCAGCAGAAGGAACCTCTCTGCAGAGGGTCCGAGTAAACAACAACTTAAACTACGCACAGGACTTCTGCAGCAAGGTGGTCTAACAAGCCGGAGGGACAGCCCCCAAAACAAATTGATTTGGAAGGGAAGAATACTGTCACTGATGCTCTTTTATCTTTGCAGCTGTCAAGTAAAAATTAAACTGTAGAACAGAAAGCAGAATAAATAATGGGGATAAGACAGTAACTGCCTGATTCTTCATTACTGTATTTATAGTATAAGGAAATAAGAAGTTCAGAGACCTCTTCAGAGACATTCTTACTATTTCCCTGCCCCACATATTGGGAATTTTTTTTACTGCTCTGTTGCACGGAAAAAATGGATCTACACTCCATCTCCCTGGTACAGTCAACAAGACTGCATAAATGCACGTAACAATCTAGGCCGTTGTAAAATGCGCCTCAAACATGCAGAAAACAGTCAAAAATATGAAGTCACATGATTGATGCTTATTCTCAGTCTAACCCTCAGTGTTAGAACCACACAGCATTAACTGCGCCACATGACTCTTGTAAGGCTGAAAGATTCTTACGCATCTGCACAGGCATTTAGGTGGCTGCTGTCACCATTAGAACAAAATGCTTTGCCAAAGACTGCTCCAGGATGAAGGTCATGTGCCTGTATAGAGAGATTTAATCATCCAGCTTGCACTTGGCATGCGTCTGCTAGTTCTAATGAAACTATTCCACTTTGCAACTAGAAAATAAATACACCATGGGTGATTTTTAAATGTTTATCAGCATGGCTGTACATCAGCAAGATGTACCATGAGGATCTGCTATCAGTGAATGAATCCATCTATCCAGTTGCTTACCAAATCCTAAACAGATCTACCCCATTACCAAGGCTTACTTTGAACACCCTTCAAATTCCATTCATTCCTCTACTTAAATTCCTATATAAGGAATTCTGCTTAGCCATCACAGGAATGAAAGATGGCTCCTACACTAAGGAAAATTATCTGGCATGTTCAAAGGAAGATACCTTTTTCCTTTTATGAAACCAAAGAATGCATTCCACACAAAGCCTAGGCAGTTGCTTTTTCACCCTTGCCTAGTTTGAAAGGAAGAAATACTATGCTCTAAGAGACAGACATTTCCAGCTTGATTCCACTACTAGAAATCTACTTTCTGGCAATCCCCAGGAAAACTCACAGACAGACAATGCAAATTTTGTGGGGCTTCCTTCCATCATTCCTCTGAAAGAAGAATTTACGCAGGGACATTCTTCAAATTCAGTACACTCAGTTTTCACAGCAGGATTCAAAAGTTTTCACAGAGGTAGAGACAGGACGTACCATTGTTCAGCGTTTGGTTCTGCCACATAATATCCATCAGATATTATTTCCCACAGTCAAATAAAACACAATCAGGTATCAATGTTATTATATAGCATTAATTACTCTGAAATCCACTGAGAAACCACCTCACAAAACATAATGTTCTCTGTTGTCCTACAGTGTTCAAATATATCAACAACACCAAATTAACAACAACAACAAAATTCCTGCACTAAAATGTTTTACATGTTAAAGATTAACTGATCCATGGATGCTATGGAATGTTACCTTGTCAACATTTGCCAAGGTCCCTCTGTGAAGTCTACTGCATTACAAAGTAATGTCTTCTATTTCAAATTTTCTTCAAGCACATGGTATTTATAAGGAATTCATTCCTGACTATGATAAACATTCAAGTATGCCACAACACTGAAAGATTGAACCCATCTTTTTATTAAAATTTAATGTAGCTGCTAGTGTGAATGCTCCTATAAACACATTAACATTACTATAAAACTGACCATTATAGAATTACACTTCAACATAAAATGCAAGTGTCAAATGAGTTAATACAGTTCATGTTATAATGCCTTACCCATCATATCCTTCCCTTTCCAAACAGTAGGCACACAGATACTAGTTTGGTTTTATTAAGCAATTCCAAGAAGATACGCAAAGTGTCTACTAAATTACAGTACACGTCTCAAATATACTTCTCTTCAAACCTATAGCTGAGTAACATATCCTGGGCTCTAGAAGTAGTAATGTATTTGCAGAGTTTAAAAGCTTTACCTGACAAGTTACATCACTATCATTAAGAAAAAAAAAAATACAAAGAAAAGCAAGAGTTCTTTCATAAGTGACTACATAATTAGTTAATGAAACTCACACTTACTAACAAAGGAGCACAGCATAAAAGTACAGTGCAGTAAAAGCACACAGGAGCTCCTGCTTGTCTTTGCTAGGAAACCAGGGTGATGGTTTTTGTGACGGTGTTGCAGGCAGCAGCTGCCCTTAAGTTAGTCACTCCATTTGTTACAACGAGAACAAAAATATAGCACTGCTGTGCCCTGAAGGCACAGAGAATTGCAGTAAACTCCGCATTGCTGTAGTTGCCTTTAAAATGCTTAAACTGTTACCTAAACTAGTTCCTTTGTGCCTTTTTTCGTGTACTGACGTGCATCAGGCAGCCTCGTCAGGCAGCCTGCCCTTCCCAAGGTAGTGTAGACAACACAGCCAGCCATGGCTTAAGCACCATATGCTTCCAAAACATAGTATTGGTCTTTAGCAGAATAGGGACTAGAGACAGAAGATTACTCTAGGCTATCCTTCCTTTACTATTGGGATAAATTCCAGGGTATAACTGTGCCAATGACTAAAATGCTCTGTTCTCATTTCCACCTGACCACAGTTGAGCATTAAAATGGGTGTTTTCAAGCTGTCTGAAGGACAAAGTAACATGATTCACATTTCAGCTTTCATTAAAAGAAAATGCATTACTCTTTAAACTTTTATCATTTTATTTGCTACATATTATACGTGTCTATTAAAGCTTTTTAATCTAAATAAGAGACCGACAAGACAATACGACTAAAAGTCTGCCCAGGCTTTTACTTTTCCAGTCATTTTACTCGTTTGTGGTTTTATAGTTTGGGGTTTTGTACTATTTTTTCTTCAGTCATACCATCTTCCTCCTACTTCAGAATAACATTACTTCAAGAATGAAAGTACATCCCAAGAAAGAAAAAGTCAGACCAAATGAAATAGCTATCTGTATAATGCCTGTGCATGAACTTGGACAAAACTATAAGAAAATTAGGGTGCTCAGATTTTGTACTTCATTAGCTACTGCCTCTATTCCCCTACACTCAATGCTCTAGTGGAAAATTCATACCAAGTAGGTCAAGCAAGACAGAACTTGTTTGACTTCTGATAGTTCTGATAGTCTTCTGTCAGTAAGAAGTTCCCACTTAAGAGATACAGAATTTTCCTCATAAAAGAGAAGATCACTTTGGTTCAGAGATGAAGTCTGGAACAGTACTAACAAGAAAACACCCATTCAACCTTAGAAATTATGTATCTTGAGAATTTATTCTTTTAATAAACTGTCTACTTGCAATCAATAGCAAAATTCTTGTTGATAATTGATGAGATCAAGCCCCTCACCAATATAACATACAAACATAAAACTGCTGTAATTTTATTTGTACATTAGTACCATGAAGGAATGGCCATCTCCAGAATTTCCTGAAGTGATGCACTAGGGGATTCATCACATAAGCCATGAAAAAAGATTTCCTAACAGCATCATAGCTAGAAGCAACACCAAGCAGAAGATTAAAACTTCTCACAGAGGTTTTTTTGTAGTAATTTTCAGAAACAAACCTTCATTCACATAGGAACATCTATTATGTGCTCATTTCTAGTCATTCTGCCTGCAAACAACATCCGGATATGAAATCCTGGTTACCCTGAAATCAATTTTTTTTTTTTTTGCCTTCAAAGGGATCAGAGTTCTGGTCTTCAGACTTTGAACAGCACTTCACAGCTGTGACCATGAGACCCATTAAACTGACATATGCAATGAACAAATATTTTTTTAAATTGGTGCTATAGAAAATATTTTATTCATTTGACTAATAAATTTATTTTAGCTATTCTTATCATCAGTATATAGAAGGAAATGTGTGGTATATATTTACAATTAAGCAGAATTCCATTCCACAAGACTTCTGCATAACATTTGTAAGTACTTGTTAATGAGTTAAGAGTTATTATTCCTTTTGTGCACAAACTAAGAAAAAATATGTTTAGACAATCACAATATTTAAAATACATTGCTGATTTCTTCCATCAATCACAGTTAAAGTCTCAACAAACCACAGTTTAGAGAAAGTTAAATTCTTTCATTTACCCTAATATCTTCATTGTACAGTTCAATTAATTTTACTAGTACCATGACATCAAAAAAACAAAACAGACAAACAAACAAAAAAACAACCACAAAACCAAACAAACAAACAAAAAACCAACCAAACAAAAAAACACCAAAAACCAAAAAACCAAAACACCCAAACACATATCACTTAACTTTTATTAGGAAGTATAGGAATACATTCATAGTTTCTGATTTTATTTTTGTCATCCACACAAAGTCAAGTGTACTTTTTCAGTCAATGTGAGAAATCAAAGGAAAAAAAAATGCCTAGGTGTTATTCAGAAAACAAAACCAAAACTAATTCAAGAGCCTTAACATGAAGCATCTATGCATATAAAAATCAGAAAGAAAAAGATCTGTGTGTCTTCAGTTTAATTCATGTACTTCCAGGATGCAGCCCACTCTCAGTATTTCCCCCACAGTCAGTTTACAACCTTTTACCTTGACCCAGGGAAATATTTAACACATCCCTGTCCCTGCACCAGAAAGACTGGTGTATTTGCCTGAATTAGAATCATCCTGTGCACTTTCCACACAGCTATTTAAGAGGAAAACCACCTTTACAATATGCTTGTAATAACAGTACTCAAATACAGAAGTGAAAGGCAGATACAGCTCTTGAGGCCATTCTAAATATTGGGTCAGAAATTAACTGGAATTCTCTCTTTACAGTCTGTCAACAACTTAAGTTTCTGCAATAGATTTTCCTCAGGGCTTCATGACACTAAAGAGCACCATGCATCAAAAGATGCATCAGTGAAAGGAAGAGCAGCTCGCTCTGTCTCCTAGAACATTAGTCAACCAACTCACAGGGCTAGCAAGAAACTTCCCTGGTGAGGAAGCCACGGAGCTTCCTCATCCTCTCTCACACATCTGACAAAGACAACTTCCAGATGCAGAACACTGGACAGGGTAGTACACAGACTAGACAACTAATTTTATCCAGCATTATCATTTTAATGATAGTATAAAATGTTTATTAAACAACTTTGGAATCAAAATTTTTTTATATAAAAAAGTGTTCATACAATTCCCAAACAAGAAATGGACTACATGTCCTAGCTAAAACCTCTTCACTACAAACAGCCTGTCCAGTTCAATTCCAAAATAGAATTTGAGATCATACTCAGTATCTGTACTGCAGTGCAGTGCCTTAGAGAGGAAGGTACAAATGCTGCAATCTCAGCCACGCCATCTCTCACATGAGCTGTTAAACAGTGGTCTCTTGTGCCAGTCCCTGGTGAATCTTCAGAAGTCACATACTGATAGATACAAGAAATACTTTTTAAATAAGCAAAGGCTAGCCAAAATGTTTTTCAGTGTCCTTCCTCTTCTAAAATTGCTCCTAATATCCAAGATTGCTTCCGAGCATTCTCTTCAGTGCTTTCTGGCAGCTTTGTTCATGTGTTTGATGATTGCAGCTACTAGAATCTAACATATTTTGATAAATCCCTTTCAGAATAAGCACTGTATGAAAAGCATCAAGAGATTAAAAAAAAAAAAAGAAAAAAGATATGTATTTTTCTATTCTATTTCACCAAGAGATGCCAATAACAATTCTCCTGTTTTTTTACATTAATCTGCAGAACTTGTTTTCAAGGTTCTTTTTGTGTGCTCTAATTTCACAGAATCTTCATTCAGGATGGTATCTAAGCATATGATTTTTTTAGTCAGATTTCAAGTGATGTTCATTGTTTAAATGCTGACTTACAGAGGAATATCTAGAACAGAAGTCACTCTGGAATCACAGAATTCCTGTCCTTGAAATGTGACCATATTACAGTCTTCATTTCAAAACTAAGAGAAAAAAAAACAAAACAAAACAAAAACACCACACCCACACAAAAAAACCACCACAACTTTCTGATATAAAAGTCCATTCTTTTATCACGTGAAGTGTTAAATCCCAGCACTGACTGAATAAAATCTTTTGCACATCAAACATAAATCCTAAGTAATGCCTGACTTCATTTAAAAGTAGTTTTCTAGTATTGGAATGTACCCTTACACTTTTCTCTGACAGTCACACCCGGAACAATTAAATCCGTGTAGAAAATGAGGCAGCACAGAATATGCTCATGCAAGCAAAAGTTTCTATTTTACTGCAAGTTGCTAATTAAACAAATGAAGAAGGCATTAGAAGAGGAGAGTACACAGTGGAACATCTGCATTCCAATCTTTTTAAAAAAGGAAGAGATGAAAAGGAGAAGACGACTCCGATGGACCTGGGGAAAATGTGCTGCTCACACTGATTATACTTCTGATTTCTGACAGGCATGGTAGGCTTCACTGTCTCAGAGGACAGAGAGAAATACCATAACCCTGTCACACTTACTTTAGTGTGTTCTGGTGGTGTCTCCAACTATCAACACCTAAAAGACAATCTGCTTCTAATTTAAGAAACTCCACAACTCCAGGAAACTATACATAATGGCATCAGGAACATCACAAGATGAAGTAGCTAAATTACACATTTCTCATCACTGTTAGGTAAATATTGCTCCCAAAATTCAATGTAAGGGATATTCATAGACAGTATTTCAGGTGAAATACTGCAATTGTTTTAATCCTATCATCAGTTTACCACCCCACTCCACACAAAGGCATACACTCATGGGGGCTTTGTACCACAAAAAGCAATCCTTGCATGTGGTCATTATGGAAGGAGCCTACACATTTAGGCAAAAAACCCACTTTCTGTTCCCTCATGGATTTCTAAGTTATTTTCACTCCGATCAAATCCTAAAAACAAACACACACACACCCACCTTCCCCCCCCCCCCAAAAAAAACCCACCAACCAGGTTGTCCCTATTAACTATAAATGTTGTGATGTAAAGACTAAACAATGAAAGTTTACTTTGCACGCATCTTTTTTTTTTTTTAACTTTAAGTATTAGAAAAGAAAAAGTCCTCTATAGGAAAGAAGTCCTCCCCTGACACACAACTAATAAAAGGAATATCAGGATACTTGCTCCTCTTCACTTCTCTTGCATGGCCTGTGTGCATGCAGTGGGAAAAGTCGGGAGAATGTATATCCAAGCCTAAAAAAAGGGTACACATAATACAAGGTCATCTCCACTTGGTGTATCTGGCAAAGTAATGAGGGAGACCCATCTGTGGAGAAGCATGTAATTCACAGGGCCATAGAAGATTTCCTTGAGGAGAACTGAATAGCACAAGAGCTGAATTCCAGTCTGTCTGAAGTTATCTCAAATGATGCAAGGGCTGATGCTTCCAGAAATCCAGGGCATTAACAGGTTAGGTTCACTTCTCAGAAGTGACATATCAAACTCAAATTGTTCCCAAAATAAAAAGGAATCCACCCTAGCAGCAAATTGGTAGAAGAAAGTGCATGATGCCACCTTATCAAATAATAAGCATAAAATAAAAGCAGTAAATGAAGAAGAATCATTAGGCAAACAAGAATGTATGAAGAGGATAGGAAAAAGAATTTTGGAATCAACATGTAGATGTCAAATACAAATTCAATTTAGCAGCTTAATGCAAATAAAGGCATTTTGTTATTTAATAAAGTCTGATATTTTTCTTTAAACAATAAGAATAATATATTGTGTTTACATTCCAGGGTACACTCTTAAGATGCTACAGTAATTCTGAAACATTTGAAAGAGAACCTGCAATTTTAGAAAGTTTATCAGGTCCTACCAAAAGAAAAAAAAAATAAAATATGAAGCCCACTGTTAACATGCAGTAGGTCTACATTAATGTCCTTATTAAGGTATTCAAAGCACAGAAAGCTTTTTCATTTGCATAAGGTGCTCTTTCAAAAGTTCTTTTTTACCTACCAAACCATTTATGAATCCATCTGTCCCTAATTACTGTTTTAAAAATAAATAACTAAAAAAAGAGAAACTGCAGCAATTACCAGGCAATATCCAAATTCCAGTGCTTTCTATCAAAGCTATTCCAAAAGTTACCTACATCAAATAGCTTTAGAGAATACTAACCCAAGATTTCTAAGAATAGAGAGAAGAAAGATCACATCAAGAATATGTCTTAAAGCAACTGACTTTGTCAAAGCCATGAACATTACTTGGAAAAGCAGAAGGAAAAGAGAGGTTAAAAAATACTAGTTACATACAACTACATATTACTGATTATAAACTTGACATGAGAAGGACATTTGTCAGGCCTTTGTTATTTCACTACACAAAAAAATGCCTCCTCCATGCCTCAGTTTACCATATTCAAGGTCATTTTACCACCAGTGCAATGTTCTAACAATTTTTAGTCTCATCTGAGGCTGGGTTTGCCAAATCTGTATTAAGCCTGACGCACATTATCAGGAGTGCTGTTTTACATAACATGCTGCTCCTGTCAGGTGCTGTAGTTTAACATTACTGTATATGTGCAGAGCAGTATTAGCATGCTCACTGCTTCTCTCTCCCTATTAAGCATTCAGATAACAGCTCTTCCATGAGCTAAGCTTAACATTCAACCCTGCAGTAAGACTGGCATTGTACAAGTCTTCCAAAGATGTTTACCAGTTAGATGTACTAATAATAAAGCTCTCAAATTGAGATGACAAATTATCTTTCCAAGAAGCATTTTTGTATTTTGTCTTTAGGTGTTAGACGACGCTACAATAGGAGTCGCATAGCACTGAGAAGAAACAAAGTTGACAATCTTCATGACAGTGTTGCATAATAGCTGTATTCCCTGTAAAACCAGGTTTTCTAAGAATTCTCAAAAAATAAAAATAGCAGGATGTCTATCTATTATCTTACAATTTCTGATTGAAAGAAACATAAGACATCTGAGATCCGGGATGCACAATGCTGCAAAACAGCATAGGAATACGCTTCACTTACATTACGAGGCTTGCATTCCCCTCCTTTTAAAATGTATTTTCTTACAAAACACTAATCATGAACATTTTCTAAATCAGACTGTACTAAATAAAAGGGAAGCTAAGCTTTACCCTACAGTCTTGGTGGGTTTAGCTCTACTTATCAAACGTCTCAGCAATTTTTCCTCAAACTGTGACAGGGTTTGTGTACACCACTATTCAAATATGCCCATCTGCAAAACTTGCTAGGATTGTGCATATAAACAGCACTTGGGAGACGGCCCAGAAGGTAAATAAAAGCATTGCTTGAAGAAAAATAATCCAGATAAGCATAAAATGCAGCAGTCCTGATGTATTAATTAAATTGAGGGAAGAGTCTTCTAGCTCCTTAACATGCTTTGGACAGAAGAAAACCAGTAAAGAAAGGATGCTCACACCGAAAAAATTAAACGTATTAGTCTGTGCTCAGCGAGGAGAAGGCCTGCAAGTTAGTGGGAACCTTGGTGGAGAGGGAGTGGGAGAAGTGATTTTTTTTTTTTTTTTTTTTTCCTTCAATTCTATTTTTGCAAAATGAGTGTGATTGCAGCTTTTAGGCTGGGGAGGGCTGCTCGGTTAGTAACTGCAGTACGCGAACACATCGGCGGGTGAGAAGGCAGCGCGGAGAGGCGGCAGTGGCGCGCTGCCCGCACCTCACCCTGCCCTGGGTCCCCCCGCCACCACGCCGCCCCGCGCCCGGGGCAAGCGCCGCCGACTCCCGCCCATCCCAGCATCGCCAGCGGACGGAGCGGATAGTTACCGCCCTCCGCCCGCGGGAACGGGGTGCACACGCTGCCAGGTGGAGGGGAAAAGGGCCGGGGCTCCCGTGCCCTTCCTGACAGGACTCCCCCGGGGCGGCGGGAACAGAGCGCACCTGCCATCCGCTGCCCTCTCGCGGCTCCCACACCCGTGCGGGCAGGAACCCCCCCCTCCCCTGCAAAGGGTGTCTCCGTGTTCCCCGCCCCGCAGCAATCCTCAGGGCAAGGTCCGGGCGTCACCCTTCCCCCCCCCCCCCCCCCCCCCCCCCCCCTCCCCTCCCCCGCCCCCCCCCCCCCCCCCCCCCCCCGGGGGGGGGGGGGGGG
>JANIJG010005666.1:0-15460 GCA_024611175.1 Megaceryle torquata
CCATCCCCCGCAGCCCCTCTCACGGCCGCGATGCCGCCCGCTCGTGCCTCAACGCCGCGCACGTGCCCGCACCGCCCAGCGTAGCGCATGCGCGCTCCCGTCCCGCCGCCGCGGCCCTTGCGCATGCGCACAGCGGCCGCGCGCTCGCTCCCCAGGTCCAGCCGCAGGCGTCCCCGACAGACTCGGAGGGCGGCGGCGGTAAGGGCGGCCCCGGCGCGGCCGGGATGCGGTGGACGCGCCTCCGCCGGCACCGGGAGCCGGCCGCGGGGGTGGGATTCGGTGGCGGGTGGCGGGGCCTTCCCGGTGAGCAGCCGGGCGGGAGTGGGAGGGGGGCCTGCCCTGAGCCCGGCCTTCGTTGGGTCCCCCTTCGCGGTCGCCGCGCTGGGAACTCGCTCCCACTGCCGAGCCGTGGGTCGCTGGCCGCGCCCCTGTGAGGCTGGCATGGCTGGGAAGGTGCCGTTGGCGAAGGCGTGCGTGGGTCGGGATGCGGCCCCAGCCGCTGTTTCCGCGGCGGCACCTCCGGGATCTGCCTGTGTCCGGAGGAGCCGGCGCTGCCCCCTCCGCTGTGCAGCGAGCCGACCTTGGCAGGCTTTGGATTCAGCCGTTCGGCTTGTGCCGGTGCGTGGAGACTCTCGAAGGCATTTAAAGAGCCTGTGGGAGACACTTGGCGCGAACGCGCAGGTTAATGCTCCGCTGTCGCTCTTGCTTTTGCTGCAAAACGTGTCAACGCTGAGGCAAAGACAGATCCTCTGGTTACTGGTACCCAAATACTGGTTACTTACCCGTTACTTTCCCACATACAGCTTGCACAGCTCCTGCCAGCTGCTTCCCTTAAAGGATCAGTTTATATTCAGATGAAGAGCTCTCTACACCCAAAGCTTGTGTTCTGCAGTTTCTTCCTTGAATATTTCTGTCACAAAAGTAAAATTTTGTTCGAAGGTTATTTTCTTGTTAGCCTTTGTCTAGGAACTTCTCTGAAACACAGATGCGTAGCTACGGGAGTACATCCATAAGTGGGTGGTTAATGTTGGGATATTGGGGCTGCCAGAACATTGCCCAACTGAACAGCGGGTTTAGGGGACCGCTAGAACTGTCAAAATGTTCCTCAGCCTTTCTGGGCCTACAAACAGGAGAGCACATCACCAAGTGTACTTAGTTGATTCCAGCCCTGGGAGGCATCTGAGGGACAATACGTTGGAGGTGCTGTGTAGCTGTGAGGAGAGGGAAGTGGGTGGTTCTGTACGGAACCGAATTATCTCAAAACTTTGCATTTTTGTGTCCAATTCCTACAGGAAGCTTTTCTGGCTTACAGGAAATCCCAGCAGGATTGTCAGAGCATCTGGGAATACCCAGAGCGCAGAAAGGGTCTGTATTGCCAGAAAAGGGGAATTCCCTGTTGTAGAACTCCCTGCTCAGCACAATAGCCAGCCCTTAGAGAATGTTGCAGAGGATTTATCTCTAAGATACTTCACAGGAGCAGCACTGATAACTGAAATCCAAGGACTGCAGTGACATTTTATGGTCTTTATGACATTTATAGTTGTTCCTCACTTCCCAGCAATGCATGATACTTAGGACCTCTGTAATTTGCAAACTGGCTGTGGATAGTATTGCACAATAATTAGCTATTGAGAATCTTTGTACTGTCTTTTCTGTTACTAATATTTGAAAGTTCGCAGGTGTTCCTGCTTCTAGAATTTGAATGCAAGGGAAAACAGCTTTCTGCTTCTCTCTTTTACTGTTAATAATTAAATTCTGCCAAGTAAATGTTTGTAAAAGGCTATCTGTAGACCCATCATGTATTGGAAGCTCCTCTGCTCTTCCCAGCTCTCTCCTTTTATTGTGACCTTTGTTTTCTCCCCTTGGTTGTCTTCTTCATCCTGTTAATTCGAAATCTAGAAAGAGCCTCATTCCCCTGATCAGCATTGTCATTTGGACTGTAAAGGGAAAAAAAAAAAAAAGCTATTCTTGCACTAAAATTGCCCTGTCCATAATTTTAAGGCAAGCAAAGCAAACCAATCCACATTGCACTCCTGTCACCATCTCCAACACCAAGGTTATTGCAATCTGATAATACTACCCTGGCATTTGTTTAGATTGTATGTGCCTTTGCTTCAGTGGCAAAGCCGCATACAGTCAGAGACAAGCAAATTATTGGCAACAGACTATGAATTTAGTCCTTCCTATTCTTCTAGCTGTTCAGAATACACCCTGCTGTGCCTGCTGTCTTGGAGAGGCCACCAAAACTGCTTACATTGGGCTGTGCAGAGGCAGGCTCAGAGGCAGGTAGATGGATGTTAATGGTCTGAAAGAGCAATAGCCATTTATATTCCATTTAGGGGTGCCTTTATTGTTGCAGTATTCTGACACGTTCGCATGGGCTGGGGGGAGGGTGGAGAGCATGCAGTGGAGTTTGTCTAAGTAATGCAGGTCTTTAGGTATTTACTCATTTTATACTTGACGAGGCAGTCACACAACCGTTCTGATATAAAAATAGACAGACCTACTTGCACTATATTAATGATTGACTTGCTTGGAGTCCACGTGTATTGGTGAGAGTACATGTTGGAGATTGCCAGCTGTGGGATCAACTCTTTAAATTCTCAGAGGTTAATGTATGAAAGTGCTTGTATCTGTGGTGCTCACACTGTTAGGCTTTACCAGGTCTCATTTGTTCTCCTCTTGCTCAAGATTCTAGAGTTAGAGGACAATTACATGAGCTTTAGACACAATCTAAACCCACCCTCCATTGCATATCTTCAGAATATCATTATTTTTGTTTGGAAATAAGGGATCCGAGTACTGTAAGCTGCAAAGCTTCTGAAATCCCCTACCCATGCAGCAAATACCTCTGTTAGTCCCAGGAAGAGAGATTGGCTGTTTAATGCAGAATTCTGCACTTACTGTACTTACTGTAGAGAAAAAGGAAAGAGGGGGAACGCAGAAGTCAGCTAGAATATTAGCCACAAGTATTTGTGACAAAGGTGCCACACACAATCCTGCTTGTGGTTTTGGAGACTGAAATGCATTGTTTATGCTGTAAGCACTTTAATAATGGGGTTAATTAGCTGCTCTTCTCTATTTGAGTTTGTCACCTTGTTCTCCATGCCATGACTGCAAGTAGGAAGGCTGGAAGCCATGCAGAAGTGCAGGCACATACCTTCCTTGTTTTTTGAAAGGTGGGGAGATCAGAGGTGCACCTGATGCATGCAGATGTTGCCTAATGCAATGTTTAAAAAAGTCTTAATTTAGTTTCTTTTTTTTTCCTACCACCAAAAGGGCCAGCAGAAGGAAATAAGTCATAAGATCCATACAAGGATGAGTTGTAAGGTAAGGATTTATAAAAGCACTTCAGCCTGGGGGGTGGAAGAGGGTTGGTGTTCTTTGTTTTGTTGGGATTGTGGTATAGAGAATATTTGCAGTCTGATGGGTAAAAAACAATACCAAGAACAAAGCTTTTTCTTGTATATCCTGTGCCCTGGCCCCTTAACTATCTTGGTGGCCTTCTAACAGGGCCAGTCTTCCCAGAGGTTTCCCCCTCTAGTAAGACTAGAGATTAGCAGTATGCGCTAATAGTAAGATTATAAACTCAGCAGCCTATCTGTTGTTGTAAATGCCCTTTGAGTTTAAAATCATAATCAAAATAATGCAGGACTGGTTTGGGATTTCACATTGATTAGTTTTCATTACAAAATGCAGTTTCTGTACCTGTGCTGCTGTGGAGGAGCTGTTTGTTGATGCTATTTAACTCTTAATAGAGTGTAACTTTTGAAAGACTACAGAAATGATGACCTTTAGAGGTCCCTTCCAACCCAGACTTTCTATGTTCTAAATAAGTATTAAAATGAAGCGATTTATTGCTCAATTTCCCTGAAACACAACTGTTGGTGTCTGCCCAAGATTACATCCTTCTTTAATTGTAAAGTGTATTTGAAACTGGCTCGATGTTGGTGTCTGAACTCTCTCCTATGTAGGATACTCTCCCCTTTGTTGCAGGAAAGGGGTAATCTGTTATCAGGGATGCCAGATTATTAAAGCTTTTCTTCTGAGCAGTCTTGGGGGAAGCAGAGAAAAATCTGTAGAGTTTTGCAGAGCTGGAAGAAAATAAATTCTGTATAAAATGACAGATGCTTTAACTTTGTAATTTTCATATGCTTGTCTTACTGGAAATCATTTTTTGCTTTCCAAGAGAAAATTTCTACATCCTTAGCACTTATTGCAGAGAATAATGAATATTTCCCTGCCCAGTTTTCAGCTTCTGGGTGAAATTATGGGAGCACAAAACTTACCCTGAAATGAACAAGATCTAGGGATAGGTGCCAGTGTGTATGGAGTGCACCTCTCACTTGCTTACTACAGGGCCAAGGAGTGCATGCAGCAACTTCCATAGGCTCATTAAGAAGGTAAGGATTTGTGAGCTCAGTTAGCCCAGGGTTACTGGTTCATCAGTCCATTTCATAAAATAGGTATCACTTAAACTCTCCAGCACTGCCACATTAAGGCTTTGCATATTCATATATTGCTCTGGGAGGTCTTAAATCAATATAAATGTGACCTATCAGGTAATATAACGGAATTAAATTGGTATAATTATCCACACTGATAGTTGTATTGCTTTGATTAAATTGCTTTTTGTTTTTGAGATGATGTGAGGAGTTGGGGCATTGGCCTGTTTCCTTAACAGATTTTAAATGGCACCATTCATGTTTTGGACCTTTTGCAAGAGAGAATATACAACTTTGATCCGTGTGGACATATTTTTGGTAAATGTGAATATTATGAAGAAACTGAATTTGAGCATTAGTTGGTTTGGGGTTTTTTTTAAGGGATATATATTTGTATATATACAATATGTATATGTACTATGCAATGTATGCTTTGTGCATTCATGTATAATTTGGGACCTGCACCCACTGCCATTTGGAATGCTCAGTGTTCCAGCATCTTGTAGCTTCCAGAGGTTCACTGTCATGTAAATACCAGTCGAGAGTAGGAACTAAATGCTTCATGGATAAAACTCCTGCACATGCTGTTGCAATAGTTGGTCACAAAACTACTGAAAAAGTATAATCATGTACTGCTGAAACTGGTCAGACAGTGGGAGGAACAGGTTTAGGAAGTATGTGCTCTTTAACTGATGAATGGTTTTCTCGAGCTGAGAAACATGGCCATTGTCTGTGAAATGCTTCTTGGCAGATGTCTCTCTTAGATACCAGAAAAGGTCACACTTAAGATGTGTCTTCTACTTGGAAAAATCTACGGGTGTTTCCATTCATGCTGTCAGCTTGCTGTTCTAGACCTAAAAAACCTTTACACACCTCAGAAGTAAAGTATGGTTGCAGAAGGTTTAGACAGGAGGAAAAGAAAGAAATCTGCATTCGATGTGTTCAGCATAAACAAATGCAGATGTGTCTGAGAGGAGAACATTTCAAAGCAATGATGTTTAAAGATCCTTTTCCTGCCAGTGAATGTTTGTAATGGAGAGAGGTCTAAAGGTGACAGACATCACACTGACAGAGGGCACTCAATGCAAGAGAGCAGGAAAATGGATTGGTTTATTGCATATGGATTTGCTACCATGTTAGAGCTTTTCACTGACACTTACACTGCATCTTTGATTGTGCATAGTAGACTGTAAATCCAAACAGAGAAAGATACGGGGGGGGGAAGGCTGAAGATTGTGTGTTCATTGTAAAATTTTTATCACAGCCAGAGTTCGCTGTTGGCAGGAGACCTGCTTTTAGTTACTTCACTTTTTGAAACAAAGGGAAAAAGAATAAATAGCACGATGTGAGGGATTCTTTCATTCTTACAATTTGGAAGAAACCAGGAAAATGGTATTGATTTTTCTATGCTACTTTGACAGATTTTTACTGTTATTTTTTAAAGGGATTATTTTTAATACATCGAGGGAAGGCCTATTCAAAAGGACTTGTAATGATAGGACAAAGTGCAATGGTTTTAAGCTGGGAAAAGATAGGTTTAGACTGGATATTAGAAAAACGTTCCCATCCCTGGAGTCATTCAAGGTCAGGGTTGATGGGACTCTAAGCAACCTGCCCTAGGTAGAGATGTCCATACTTGTATAGGGAGGTTGGACCAGATGATCTCTAGAGGTCCCTTCCAGCCTAAAACATTCTATGATCCTATGATGTAAAATAGTTTTGCTGCTTAAAAACAGTTTTCTTTTGATTTGGGGGGGGAAAGAGGATAGGAATTCTCCTCTCTAATTTTACCAGATGTTCCTTGGGTTTTGGGGTTTTGTTTTGGTTTTTGTTTTGTTTTTTGTGACCTAGGCAGGACAGAAAGCTCCTGATCTACATCTTTGATAACATTTACCATCCAGTATCCTCTTACAATGCTCTGTTCTTTAGCCCTTTTTCACTCTTTGTGAAACCATTAACCATTTCTTTTCTCTTCTGTTTTTTCAACAAGACTGTTACAGTTTGGTTTTTTTCCAGACATGTCTGGGTTTTGTGTGCTTATTTTGTACCTCTGTGGTGTGTTAATGATCAGTACAGCTCATAGTTCTAACAGAAGTGCTTGTGTCACAGAACAGGGGGTGGGGAGGAACGGTGCTGCTCTCTGGGGGAGGTGCTTGCAGGCAGAAGGTGTACACATTCTCCTGAGTTTAAACCACTGTTATTTATCTTGCCAGTACTGAAGAGCTCATTACTTTTGACTGTAATAAAGTACGTGATAGATTAATTACAGATAACTTAAAGACCCTGTTTAAGAAGACAGTAGTACTTTCCTAAGAATGAAAGCTTGGGATTCTAGGACAAACCTTCTGTGCCTGTGCTTCATATACAGTGGTGACATCCCAAGACAAATCATCCAGAGGCCTGAAGTGATTTGCACTGTAGTGTACTCTTGTATCAGGTATTTATTGGCTACTCAGGAAAGTGAGGGGGTTCTAAAATTTTTTCCAAAATAATTAAAAAAAAAAAAAACCAAACAAACATCAGGGAGCAGCCAACTAATCCCCTGTTGTTATTGGTAAACTAGTATTAGAACATTATCCAGAATTGTATTCCTGGAGCCCAGCTTGCCTTGGCTGTACATAGTGCCCAGGGCAAGTCATAAAGAGATCGAACGGCATTTAACCCCGTTAAAGCAATCCATCGAACTCTGTGTACGCTCCCAAAAAGGATCATCACTCCAGAATGCATCAGCGTGGTCCAAGTTGCTCTTGTGCACAAAACAGGCTTGTTCTAATGCTGAATGGAGTGCTTCGTTTTGGCTCCAACGCGTACCTCTTCTGCAGGGGTGTGCAGTACAGGAAGGACCTGAAGCTGTAAATGTGATAAAACAGGCTTCTGATCAGGAGGTGTATGGGGGAAGGGAGGACGGCGCTGTGTTGTTCAGACTTGTTTCCAGTTCCACGTGGCAGAGATGCCAAGGTGTGCTGCTGTCAGTCTGTGTGTGGGGAAAACTGCAGGATGTGCTGAAGTGCTCATGGAGAGAGTAACTGCCAGTTTATTCCACAGTTTGTTACTGGCTTGCTGTGTTGCTTTGTTCTGGCAGACTCTTTGCTATATGAAGCAAACATCTTGGATATGACTGAGTATTCCTTGAGGATGGGAAATCATCTACTCAGAGGTTTGGGTTTAATTTTATCTTACTGGGATGAGGACTAATAGCAGTCTTGAGGAAGCAGTTCTTATTATCTTCATGTACCTTCTGCACGGATTAGTTTAATAAGGTTATGAAAGAGTAGGCTTGAGTCTTTTCCCTGGCTACATCACTGCCCAGCAGTATAAACAGCAAATGATATGCTGCAGGCCTGGGAGTTTAGCATTACCCTTGATTTGTAGGGCAGCAAAAGAAAATATTTGCTTTCTGTTAGCACGTTACAAAAACACATGCCAGAATCTTGGTGATTGGTATCTAGCTGGATCTGCACAGTACACAGCAAACAGCTGAGTTGGAGGTGGTGTAACTCTCCACGGTTAAGATGAAAAATGTTATTTTCACAGTTGGGGGTTCTTGTTATAGAGCAGCTACTCTAGATTTTAATGAAGTGTCCTTGAATAAGTTGTTAATCTGTGGTCAAACTTGCAGAACACCAAGATGCAAGAATACCTAAATGGAATAGGAAACAAAGTTTTCCTGATTAATTATAATTTGTGGTTTGTTTTTCCTTTTTAGGCAACTTGCTTGTATTTATTAAAAGCAGTATCAAATCATATAATCTCAGGGTTTAACCAAACTTGGAGTTTGTTTTTAAGAAGCTTAGAATGTAAATATTTCATGACTCTGGAGTACTATGTGTACTCTGGATTTGAAAGGAATAGTTGTCCTCTGGTTGTGCTTCCAATATTTCAGTTTGTTAATTCTGAATTTTGTTGAAGTTGTAACTAAGACATGTTGTCTTTAGTGAAATTGTAGCCATAATGAAGGTAATTCATAATTCAGATCTTCACTTTTCCTGACAATATATTTTTAGACACCTTCACAGAATTTTTCTTCATAGGCACTATCAGAATTTGACTGCCACGCTGGGCTTCACTGCTGTATCTTTTATACCAATTCAGTGCAGTTTTCAGAAGTCTTCTGAAAGTAGCCCCGGTGACGATGGGAAGAATGAAGAGAATGGAATGAAAAATATGGCTAGACTGGCAAGCTAAATATTTCTTAAAAATTTAGTCACCAACTTGAAATCACACCAGTTCCAGTAACCACAGTCGTTGCTTGGTTTTGAATTGTAATGGTTGCTGGCTTCAGAGTTTGAACTTAACCATGAAAAGTCTTTTGCCTGTTCTACGGCCATTTTTGGCATATCTTCAGTATGCATTTTTTCTAGTTCTGCTTTTCACTTGTGTGAGGTTTGGTTGGTTTTTGGTTGGGTTTGGGGTTTTTTTTTTATATTGTGCTTAACTGAGAGCTCTGCTATAGACTAGTAAATCTAACAATCTCAAAATTGTGTGGCAGTTACTAAGAAAGAAGCTTTTTCTTCTGATTCTGTTCTTCTGTTTTCATTCCTACTGCTCCATAAAAGTCAGATTAGAAAGGCTAATGACTGCTTCCCCTTAAACAAGGCATACATAACTTTCAGGCTTCTTGGTTTTATGAGTAATGTAATTTTTTTGATAATTTTTACAATCCCCTTATGGTTCTATTCTAACAAGTACTTGAAAGCACTCCAATTCTGTGCAGTTAAGGTCCTGATCCAGCCTATTGTTCCCATGTCCAGTTAGAGGATACTTACACAACATGATGCTAACTTCCCTAAAGTTACTTTAGCAAGAGAGAAGATTTGTTGCAGTAAGTGGCTATAAATGTCTCTCTGCCAGCCTTAAACCATACCTTTATACAAACGTTTCATTTTGAAATGTTTTGGGTTTTTTTCTCTTCTGCCCGTGTCTTACCCCTTCTTTATTTGTGAAAGCTAGGTAGGTTAATTGGAGATAGGGCTTTTTGACACAGACATACACTCTTACAGCCATCCTCCTCTATTTTTACTTCTTAACTGACTTTCCAGCCTTCTGTCCCTCCAAACAGGACAGCCTGTACTGCCGACTGCGCTCCCCTGTGGTAGGAGCAATGGGTAGGAGACAGCCACCAGCTAGCCTTTTGCTTCTGAACACGAGATAGTTTTTGTCTCCTCCTTCCAGCAGCTCAAAGTTAAACATTGCTCTTCACGTGGTTGCCAGAAGAGAGACAACTTGTCCAGAGGGAGGGAGGGGTGAAGGAACTTTTGGAAGGAGGGGGAGGAGGAGATGATGGCTGGAATTTTCCTGACATTTCTTGTGCTCTTCTCCTTTGGCAAGTAAATGCTCCCCATTTGAGGCTGCTGGCTTACAGTAGCTGTTGGCACAGTGTCAGGAGCTATGCACAATTACACTGAGGCACACTAATTCTGTTGGGTTTGCAAGCACAGTTAAGGGCTGGTCATGCTCTGACAACCTTGATGATGCCTGTTTGCTTTGCTGTCATTTTTTTTTCTTGCAGCACCTCGAGCTTTGAAAAGCATAAGCAGCCAGACCTACTTGCTGACCCAGCAGATTTATTGCAGCCAAAGTATGGATGAGACTGTAAGCTCAAATCACACATTCAGGCAGTCTGACTTCCATCCTCTAGGCGTGGACTTAAGTGCTCTTGCTGAGGGGCACATACTCCTCAAATTCACTTGTTTCTGGAGTGAGCAGTAACTTCCAGAGGAAAAAATGACTGTTTAGTGCAACCTCTAAATGTACCCGTGTCCCTGAATGACAGAAAATAAGACAGGGAAGAGTGAGGAGGAGGGAGAAGAAAGTTTACAGGAAAAAAGACAAGATATAACTCTGAGTATCTTAGAAGTTGTCTTGTATGACAAACATTTTACCTAACCTTCCCTAAATACAAGCAGCTCCCAAGGGATGATGGCAGAAGGGGAAAGTTGTTGCATAGTGGAGACTCACGTGCTCACAGGGTAGGAGTAGTTTCTATACTGAAGTGACTGAACAGAATGGTTCATCTCTCCCTGCTTTGGTCACTGCTAAATAGGATTAAATTTCTCTTCCCCACAAGAATCTTATTCTAGGGTTTGAATTAAAGATAATGAGTTTCGCTATGATTCCCAGATGGAGAATGACAGAAAAATGTTAACGTCCATGGAGCTGGCATTCACAGACTGGTATCCTACCACTGCTGTCTCTGCATATTCCAAAGACATGCTCTCAGCTCATGCTGAGAGGTATCATTTCCAAACATCCGAAGATGTCTCAGTTTCAGAACTGAAGTCAGGACAATGTGTTGCCTCCTTTAATTACAATCGGAGAATTAGTTTCAGATGTGGAAGAATATAACAAAGAAATGGAGAGCATTTCTGTGTTGCTCTTGCATTGTACAAAGATGATTTTAAAAGATTTTTTTTTTTTTTTTTTAAGTAAATTTTTGGTAGAGAAGGGTCATCCAGAAGTCTTCTCTGAAAGGCTCCTCTATGTTGCTGGCAAGCTTTTAAAAGAGGAGTTCAGTTTTGGAGTTTCAGCATGTGATTCCAAAATACCCAGATTAATGTTTATCAGAATCTAAAACTGTCTGAATTGACTGTATGGCTAGCCCAGCTAATGCTGAATGTATGTTTACAAGCTTCTGTCTACTTGAGGCAAAATGTTTGTTTTACTTTTCATGTAGTAAACAAGGGAGGATGAGTTGTCTGGCTTGATAGTGTAGCTACTTTTGAGTTTCCAGACATTTTAATGCACCTGTTGTAGGAAAGACCATGCTGATACATGTCAAGTTCTATGCATTCTCCAGTCTGTTGACACTGAAATGACTACAGGTTCTTTGGAAGTATTTCAGTAACTTGGTTTTGTTGATTTAACCCTGCTACAAAATGTCACAATTGTAGTTTTATAGGCCTGTTGCGCTTCATCAGGATTATCTGCCTTTGCAGACTGTGTAGCATCAACAGCCATGTGCTTCCTGGCTTTGATCTGGCACCGAGGACACATTGGCAGAGATGTTCCAGTGCTGGGCAAGCCTGTTCTTGGTGCATTTTATTGTGTCCCCCCTTCTAGTTTTGCACTCGTGATTAAAGCTGATTCAGGTCTGAGAATTAGCAGTTTCCACTGTGCTGTCTGTTGAGACATGGCTGTACTTTAAAGCTGGAGTCAACTCTTAGTTCACATAATCATGTGGTTTGAGCAGCCAGAGTCCAGAAGCTGGTCCCTCAGTGAGCTGGTGGTGGCATTGCAGGGGTTGCAACGCCACGATCTGAGCTCCTGCAGCGGTGGTGGCAGGAGGCCCTCTACAGGGGGGCTTCGTCATAGGCCTGGGTGCAGAGGCTGGAGCAGAACTCCCGGCGGTACTCGAGAGAATTAAGAAGTAGTTCCGTGAAGCAGTTTTAAGCTGACTTGAGCCTGTGCTGCAGTCAAAAAGGGTGGTTCCTGGCTGTGGCTAGCAGGAGATCAGTATCTCTTGTCACTAGCCAGACAGTCTTAGAACGGTGTAAGCTGCTGGGTGAGACTGTGTCCTTGCAGTATAAATAACAGTCCTTGTAGTATAAATAACAGTTACTTCCCCAGAGAGTTAGGAAGAGAGATTGCAAATTGAACAGACTTTACAATGGATATTTTTGCAGTGGGAGGTTTCCGCTCTCCAAGCGAGAAGTTATCATAAAGATCCATGGCTCAGCTTGGACCTTCAGTTAGGGAGATTAGCATCCTGTGGAGCTGTCTTTAGAGTCAACTTCTTGGCTGGCCATTGATAAATCACTTCAGTAGGAATTATTGATGGAATGGAAGTAAAGTTTGGCTTAAAAATTATAAGGTGTGTGTATATTTAACAGTTTTTTCGTTAGAAAACAGTTCTGGCATTGCAGGAGCAAGTTGAATGTACACTTGTGCTCCTGAAGAAAATGGAAGGTTACCTGTTATTAAACCCTCTTTTTTTTTTTTTTTTTTTTTGGTCTTTTGCAGGAAATGCTGAAAGTCATTTAAAGATCAAATAAGGTCTCCATTCACATGATTTATCTGATATGCTTTTCCTGGAACCATGGATGAATACAACCGCTTCGTGGATTGGGATAAAATGGATATTACTGTCCAGAGCCAGGATGCAAAGGAGCTAACCTGCACGGAGTTCCAGGAGCTCAAGCAGCTGGCCCGACAGGGCTACTGGGCCAAGAACCACTCTCTGAGAGCAAAAGTGTACCACAAACTCATCAGCAATATCCCCTGCCGCACAGTGACCCCAGATGCAAACGTGTACCGGGACATTGTTGTGAAGATAGTTGGAAAACGTAGCAGTAGCTCCCTTCCGCTCCCAGAGTTCGTGGATAACAGCCTGGTCCCCACGTACTGCTTGAACGCAGAAGGCATCGGGGCGGTCAGGAAGATTATTCTGTGCATTGCGAATCAGTTCCCAGACATATCGTTTTGCCCAGCGCTGCCTTCTGTGATAGCTTTGCTCCTCCACTACAGCAAAGACGAGGCAGAGTGCTTTGAACAGGTTTGTCGCATCCTTGCTTGCAATGACCCGTCTAAACGGCTCATCGACCAGACCTTCTTAGCTTTTGAGTCCTCCTGCATGACCTTTGGTGACCTGGTTAACAAGTACTGTCAGGCGGCACATAAGCTGATGGTGGCCGTGTCTGAGGATGTGTTGGAGGTTTACTCTGACTGGCAGCGGTGGCTCTTTGGAGAACTGCCCATGGTGTACATTGCTCGGGTCTTTGATGTGTTTCTGGTGGAGGGCTACAAAGTTCTTTATCGCGTTGCTCTGGCTCTCCTCAAGTTCTTTCACAAAGTCAGAGCTGGACAGCCGCTGGAGTCTGACAGCATCCAGCGGGATATTCGAGCTTTTGTGAGAGACATTGCCAAGTCAGTGACTCCAGAGAGGCTTCTGGAAAAAGCCTTCGCTATCCGTCTTTTCTCACGGAAGGAGATCCAGCTTCTGCAGATGGCCAACGAGAAGGCTCTGCAGCAGAAAGGCATCACAGTCAAACAGAAAAGGTAGGGGTTTCACTGCAGGTAGCCTGAGTGATCTCATGGGTTTTCCCAGGGGGATGAGCAGTCAGTCAGTCCTGGGTGACTGGTGAGTAAGCTCTGCTGGTACATGCTGATGGTATCTCTGATGATGTTTTCTTCTCTGCAGAAAAAGTCAGCAGCCCCAGAATTAAGCATTGCTAGGAGTGTAGCAAGAAGTGCAACTGAAATGCTATGATACAAGAGAAACAAAGCAGTTTCTCATCTCTCAGAAATGAATTTGTAATTACTTGCAATTAATATGTACCTGTAAAAAGCATTGTATCTCAAAAGTCTCTTTCACAAGCTGTAAACTAAAAAGCATTTCAGCAAAGCTGGAAAAAGCACTTTTATAAATTACTTGGAATTTATAAATTACGCAAACAAATGTGAAAATTATTCCTTAAATATGATAGCTTGTATAAAATGTCTATTTCATTCTGCCTAGTACTGTGAATTCAGCCCTTTCTTTAGTAAGATCTGCAAAGTCTGCAAACACTGTCCCAGCTGGGAAGGTTTTGCTGAACTGTGGAGTTATTTTAACAAGGCAAGGAAGGACTAAGTCTTAGGTACAGGTTACTTTTAAAATTAGTTTGACTGCAAGCCTCCTGAAATTCAGGAGTATAATAATCATAGGTATGAGTTGACCTATTTTGTGACATGTCCCTGTACTATTAGAAATAATGATTTTGAAAGAACCATGGAAGACAAGGGTGAGGGTACCGATCCAAATGATGATTGCATAATCCCCATTTCTTTTCAGAAATGGAGAGGAAAAGCCAGCTGTAAAACTAGTAAATGAAATCCTCTTCTAATATTGTAGTAGAAGCGACAATAATAAAAAGCTTAGCTGAAAGACCTCTCCATGTATCTAGAAAAAACAGCAATATATTTATCTGAAGAAAATTAGTGTCATGACCAGGGCAAATGTATGTGCAGGTAAATACATGTTCTTTTTCTCATAAGGCTGCCTGTGGCTGCAGAAAACTTATCCCAGCCACTTTAGAAATCTAAGTTTAAGTGTTGAACAGTTCTGTTGCAGAGTTAAGTTACAGTGGTTGCAAACAGGTATCATTCCATGGTGTTGGAGTAGCTACTTAGCAGATTTCAGCCTATAAAATACCATAAATGTTACCTGAACCTCTTTCATGTGCCTAAATACATGTAAGGTTCCCTCCAGTCTTTTCCAGTGGTTTAACTTTAGATTCACAGTTTGGCTTACAGTTAGCTTGTGCTTTATTTTGCTCTTCTCTTGGAAAAAGCTGCTCTGCCAGTATCAAGTATTTGAAGGCCTTCAGCTGCTGGATTGTCACGTCAGGTAGAGTCCAGACCATTGTATTTGGGACTTGCAACCAGAAGTATTAATTCTTTCAATGTGTATCCTTTTCTCTGTCCTGAAGTTCAGGAGAGTTGTAATATCATATTTGAGTATATTCTTCAGCAACACCATGAGATCTTCAAATAAATAAATAAATAAAAGAAAAAAACCTCTTATCTAACCACAAAAACCCCAGAAGCTCCTGCTGTGTTAAATGTTGTAGAGCTATGCTTGCTCAGAACAACAATGAAGCCTTCAAAGCAAATGCCCTAAATTTGCACCCAAATAATGCCCGTAGTTACTGCCTTACCAGGCAGGGTTGCTTGCCAAAGACTTTTATCCTCTGTTGGCTACTTTTGTAAGCGTACTGAAACTTCTCCGTTTCCCCCATCACGGTGCCGCTGTGAACTTGGCTCAGTTTAGATCCCATTGTTGGCAGATGGGGGTGCTGGAGGAGTGAGATTTTCTCCAGTGCTCAATAGGATGTGAGTTCTGTTGTCCAGGTGTCTTTGTCCTGTGCAAGGAGATGATGAATTATTTTTCCAAGTAGCAAGAAAAGGGGGGGGGGGGGGGATTGAACAGGGGAATACTTTTACTTGGTTTTTTTGTTTGTTTTTTTTTTCTTTGGAAATTCAATTAAACCCGGGTTTTTTTTTTCCCCCGGCCCTTTTCTTTCTCTTTGTTGGGTCTT
>JANIJG010005666.1:15470-57434 GCA_024611175.1 Megaceryle torquata
CTCCTGTTACCTTGTGTCTGATGAGTGTAGTTGAATTTTTTTTTTACAAACAAAAAGAAGGGGGGGGGGGTGGCGGTAATAGACATAGGAACTACTTTAACTTGTCTTTTTGATTGTTTTTCTTGTGCTTGGCAAATCGAATCAAACCGTGCTTTGTTTCTCTCCAGGCTCCTTTCATTCACTTTGTTGCGGATGTAGGAAATCACTGATCTTTTCTATCTTTTTTTGTCTTTCTCCTTATACATTCTCCTTCTGTCAATTCCATACCCACTGCACCCCTCCTGTTTGCAGTGTTGCATCTCCCAAAAGGTAGGTTAAAACACTTGAATCTTTGCACTTTGCTTGTTTCCTCTGTCTTTGGCTGGTTATTTTTCAAAGGCTGTTGTTATTGCTAACGCTGGGGCAGGAGAAGCAGGGCAGCAGTTACAGCATCCAATTGCTGCATAACATCTCCTGAAAACACTCTTGCAAAGTTAGTTCAAAGCACCTGCAAAGCTGTCAGATAATTGGTTGTGAGCCCACATAGTCAATGCAAGCCCATGTTTTCCAGAATGGAAGAAAGTAATGGTAATGGTGGGATATAAATCCTTTCTTCAGTGGAAGAAAAAGTGTTTAGCGCTTTGTTTTGTTTTGTTTTAAAAAAAAAATCTCAACTACCATGTCTTCAGAACTGTTGGGTATAGTCCTTCGTCCAAACTTGGTAAATGCTGTTGCAATAAATGTGAAACGTACTCAACTTCTTTGATTCTTTGCAAACCTTCTGCAGTTAATTGGAAAGATGTTGGACTGAACCCAACTTGGCACGCTCCTAAAAGTGGCTTGTCTCTCTTCATACTGGATTCTATTTATTTTTAAGTAGGTAGGGTTTTTTAGAGGCAAGGAAACTGTTTTCCTGTGTCAAAGAGGTCAGAGTTACTCAGCCATATAGCATTAATGGTTAATGAAGTCATTCATCAAGTCTTGGCCTGAAAAGCAAATCCTAAAGAACAAAACCCAGTGGATTGTGATACCTGATAAACGGAGAACTCCGAAAGGAGAAAGGCTGCCCTGAGAGTATTAAATCCCACAGATGTATGGGTTTAAATTAATGCTTTTGAGAATCCTCTGGGCTTGTTGCAGGTACCTGAGTTAACTTTAGTAAGTGATGCACACTAACATTTGTACTAATTTATAAAATCAAAATCAGAATGAATTTCCTCATGTTTTCATGTCTGAAAGAACACCTTAAGAGACTTACCAAAGCATGTTTCATATCCTGTCCTGTGCGTTGGGTTTTACCTCTAATAACTCAGCAGGCTGTTAATTACAACCAAGCAAATCTTCAAAGTCCATTTATTATTTTACTGTAGTTCCAATGTTCTGAAAGCCTTGATTCCTGCTAGGAAGCACACAGCTTGGGTTTGAGGGGACTTTGATGCAGGGTGTCCTTTGACACTGATCTCAACACAGGGGTAGGTTTCAGGCATATACACCACATGCGGCTTCTATTGCCATTTATGACCGAGAAACAACACATCACTTCTACCACACCTTTATGCCCTAAATGAAATGATATTCAGGAGACAGGAAAAACATGCCTACAATAGCTTTAGATGACCCATACAGTGGTAAATGCTTTCTAGTAAATCAGAAAGATCTGTCTGTAAAGGTGATATTCTACCTACATGGAAATCAGAAAACACAGGGTACTGGAAGGGATGTGAATACTGCTGAACACAGGCTTTGGGTGGAGTCTGTACAGGAAAGTCCTTAAATCAGCATTTCAGAGAAAAGGACCAGAGGTAAAGATACACTGAGGCTGAGAGCCTTCTAGGAACAAGTATTCAAGTTTAGTTGTTGAAACAGATCACGTACGTGTGAAAAATATGCAAACCAAGCATACAAATAATTATGAGGCTTGCTTGTTTGAGGTTTAGTGAGTTTAAAACTAGTTTGATATTTGCTTCTAACTCTTAGCTTATCTATCATCATTGCTTTTCCTCCAGAAATTCACTGCAATAAACAAGTTCACTGCCCTGAATATTTTTTTAATTTCTTAAGTGTGAGAATCTAATTCCTGATGAACTGAAACCAAGGCTTTGTTTCTCAGCTCTATTCCATAGTGCCACCCATCTTTAGCTGCAGACCAGACAGGACCAGGAGAGCTGAGACCTAAAGTAAGATTCTGAAGATGTGGGTTCAAGTCTTGACTCGTACTTTGCTTCAGCTGATCTCTCCTGTGCCTCAGTTTGCTGTGTTTATAAAGCACAGCTAATGTTCTAGTCAGTCATACTCTTAAGTTTAAAAACCCATTAATAGTTGCAGCTTGCTTAAATAGGTGTACATAAAAATTCCTTGCTAATTAAATAATGCAAGGTAGCAGTGCAAGTTGTGGTTTGATTCATGTTGCTAGAGGAAGCAGGTTTTTGGTTGATTGGTTGTTTTTTAATGAATCTAGGGAGTCACTTCATTAGAAATACTGACACTGGGCAGCTTCAATAAATTTAAGAAAGCATTTCCCAGTGTCTCCAAGCAAGCACCAGTCTGAAGTACAGTGCAGATGCTGTTTATTTCTTGGTACTACAAGCAACAAAAATAGTAAAAAATTTATAGTTTGTTTGCTTAGAAACTGAGCTAAATTCTTCTGGTATGTTCAGATATGAAGTACTGAGGTCGCCTTTATGCTCAATGAAACTGAGAGGAAAGAAATGTGTAATTGTCAAAAAAAAAAAAACAAAAAAAGAAAAGTCAACAGAAGTCAAACCAGAAGTCAACAAATATTTGCAACCAAACCTTTGCATGCAGAGCAGATTGCCTAAAGCTTCATTTAACTAACAGCTGTCTTGTGTAAGTTCCTCTTTCACTTCCACCATGGACTTGGCTGTCACCCCTGCATTTTCAAAGTCTTTAACATCAGTCACGGATGCAGTAACACTTGTTTAATCCCCAGGCTCTGAATTTGTGTGCTTATTTAATCTGAGAAGCGAAGACTGGTTAAGATGATGATGTTTGGTATTATAGTTATTACCTTCAAATGTTCAAAGGCCATGAATCTGTTCTTATAATTCCATCAGGCCCCTCTGGGGATATAAGGGGTTGCTTTCTGGTGTGTCTAGTGTTGCTTCATGTTCCCAGGCTCTGCCTCTAATCATGAGCCTAGGATCTTCTTTGGTTCTTAATGAAAGTCATTGGCAACAACATGTTTCCAACAGGTGGAATTTGCCAAGAGCTTCAAATACTTACCTTGGAGTAAAATTGCTTAGTCTGGTAATACTGATTCCTCTAAGATTTCTGAGGGTTTCAGGAATTCCTTAATTCTGTGATACAGGCAGGACCTCAGGTGGGGGAAAAAGTACTACCTGGATGTTTCTTTAGGTATTCTGTTCTATATGCTTAAATACCAGCACCAGTGAGACTGTCTCAGATCAAATTATGTTTGCTGGTTATGTGAGGTCATGGTCATCCTGGCTGGCTCATCATTATGTCCCCTATATAGAAAGGTACAGGCCACAGCTATTATAAGGAACGATTGCTTCAGGTACGGCATTAAGGCCAGATCAACAGCTCCCTCTTAGGGAGCTTTGAACGACAGTGTATCTACCAGGGCCTTTTAGTGTTCAGTTGTCTTTGTAGGTTACTGTTCGGTAACTTGTTTTGTTGTTAAATTACTGTTTCTCAGTGTTTGGTATTGTATTTCACAGGCAGAATGTGCACTTAGCAGTTCATGCTGAGAACTTCAAGTCTGAAATTGTCAGTGTGAAAGAGATGCGAGATATCTGGTCATGGATCCCAGAGCGATTTGCACTTTGCCAGCCCCTCTTGCTTTTCACCACCTTGGAACATGGCTGTAGTCTGAGCAGGTAAGAAAAATCTTCCCTGTTCTTCTCTGCTGTGGGGCAAAAAAAGAGCAACCGGTGAACTGTTCGCTGGGTTGACAAAAAGGCCACTCCTAGTCAGAACATGATCTGAAGAACGTTATTAGTGATGGGATGTAAATGTGACAAATTCCTATTGGCTACAGTATTGGACCAGAATACTTCATATGCCTGAACAGGACAGGCCATTTTGAACTGAGACCGTTCTGGAAAAGTCTCATCTGAGACTGGTTTGGTCCCCTGTGGGTATGAATGGTTTAACTCAGTGGCTGCTCTGCAGGCTTTTTTGATAGATAACCCCATTCAAACATGGAAACTGGAGATTCTTCTACCTATGAATCTGTTGTTATTTTTAAAGCAGGATGAAGTTCTCCTTGCACTTGACACCAAGGACTGTAATCCTATAGTTCCTAATAATGACTTAGAAATCTGCTGTTGAGGTAGTGAGGTGGAGAGTGATCTGCTGTCCCAGCCCTGTGTGCCTATGAGGAAGAGGAAAATCAAAAGCAAACAAAGAGTATGCATCATAATTATTTTCTATGAAAACCAAAAGCTCTTCAAACACAGCCCTCCATTCTCAGGACACAATTTCCTTTAGCTTGTCTCAATTCAAAATGCTGTAAAATGCCACTGTCATGATAGGCAATCTTGTAGTTATTCTACAGAGGCTTAAACAACTGTGCAAAGAACTGAGCAGACAAGAACTGCTTGATAATATTTGTTTCCAGTCAACCCTTTTTTACAGTGGACTGCAGAAAGCATTTGCAGGGATGTGTTTAGTCTTCAAGATGTCTCTTTTAGCTTTGCCATCAGTTGGAGGAGGTGGTGCCTGACGTTCTGGAGGAAAAGAACTGCAGTTGCTGGTAGTTGCCTGCTCATTTTTGTGTACTCTGCACTTCAGGTTCTATTCTCACAGCGAGGGCCACGAACCAACTCTTCTCCTCATCAAGACCACAGCAAAAGAGGTGAGTGAGGTGAAAGGCAACCAATGAAATGAGGTTTTAGGCAGTTATGTAATGCTGTATTGCAACAGACAACTGTTCATAATAAAATTAAGAGGCAAGGGTCCTGAAATTGCTTGGTTCTTTGTTTTGTTTTTCTAACAATGCGGACTTTAAATGGTCCCGTTTGATGACTGTGGGATTATGCATTTTTGGGTAAATGTTGTACACTAGGTCTTGGTCAGCTCTTCTTTCTTTCCTAAGTCATGTGGGGTGATGGACCTAGAGTAATTCATTTGAGCTCTTGGACAGACTCTCTTAATTGCAGATCAGAGGGAGAGGCTGGGGAATTGTGTTAAGAAACTCATCATTCAAGATATTTTCATTTTCTCCAGGATATGAGGAGAGAAAGTAGCAGAATTTAAATGGTATGAATAATATTGGGCTACATAATGTGGAAACAAAAACTGTAGCTTTGTCTCTTTGTTTGCAAAAAAACAAAAGCAGGTGAGAAAGCTCTGAGAACCCGAGGAGAGAGCACACCAGTGCCTTATCTAATGCATGTTGGTTCTCTGCTCTCCCCCTGTATCACAATATTGGTCACCATAATGTGAAAACAGTCATTAGCTTCATCTCATGCTTGTTTGAAAAAAATACTGCATAGATCAAGAAAGCTTCCCAGAACCTGCGGAGGAGGGCACACAGATGCTTCCCGTGGTGAGCGTTGGTTGTCTGCACCACTGTGCATGACCTCCAAATATTCTGGGAAGCTATTGCAGCCTGTGGGCTTATGTTTCTGCAGAATAACTGTCCCTGAAACAAATCCATTTCTACTCTTGCTTGTTCCTGTCTAATGCTCTAGGCTGTTTCCCTGTTCTGTGTATGGTTTCTGGCTGTCCCAGGCCTGCGCTGACATGCCAGTGGCTTATAGAATGTCCATGGTATCTGAAGGGAAGAGGGAAAATATTTAGTTTGCTTCTTGTCCTGCACCATGTCAAAGGTCTAGCTTTGTATGTGATGCTGGTTTTCATAGTATGGTGTGTTTCTTACCCCTAAAAAAAGAAAAGGGAGAAAAGTATGGGGTTTTTGTGTACTGGTTGTGGGGTTTGTTGTTTGGCTTCTTTTGCAAAGGCTATGTCTATAGTTAAATGTTAAAAAGAAGAAAAATTGTCATCTTGATTTGCTGGCTGTCGTGTACTTCAAGCATATCAGATAAAATGGAGTTTTGGGCCATCTCTTTGTTTATGCACATGATTTCTCTCTATAAAAGAAACCCTGCTCTTCAGTAATTTTTTCCTAAGAGCTCTGCTTGTTATGCTGGTGAAGGCTAAAGATGAATGTGCCTTAGAACAATTCTGTTTAACTGTATTTTCGGGGGGAGGGAAATGCAGGGTTACTTTCATCCCATTCTTACTGCTTCATTGTTTGGTCTGTGTCCACTTGGCAGTGATGCTGTTGCTGGTAGCGAGGAATTCTTATAGTGCAAACCAAAGTCACCACAGAAAAGCTCAGCCCTTCAAGGCTATGATTTTCTTTATTGGAAACTATGAACCCCATGCTGTTTGAATAGGCTGCTTTAAATATATGAGCTAGTTCAGCTTTGGCTTAGCTAAGCTGTTTTTAACTTAAGATTTGAAATGGAAAAAGCTACCAAGGCCACCGTTTATGACCAGAAAATGTTCAGGCAGAACTGGTCATACTGTAACTTGTGACAGTACTGCTCTTTGGATGCCAAAATGAGGATGTGGAAGTCAGGCTCTACAAGTTTGGAGTGATTTTGTGTTTTGGTACGGGTACCTGGGTTTACGTTGGAATGTTTCTCCTTTAAGACCTCAAGAGGTGTGAAATAATTTATGAAACTCATAGGATCTGAGGGTACTCACCAGTGGATTAAAGCAGTTTAAATCTATCTTTAGATATAAGTACTTGTGCTGCATTAATCCACTGATAGAGAGATTTTGAAAACAAAACTAAAATAAAACCTTCAATTCTGGACTCTGAAATGTTGGTATCAGTTTAACTCCCTTTGTTCTTCCATGGAAAGCCTCCTGACAGTGCTGTTTGTGATAGGTCTGCGGTGCTTATCTGTCAACTGACTGGAGCGAGCGCAGGCGAGGAGGAAACAAGCTGAGTTTCTTTGGAACCGGGGAGTGCTTTGTATTTAGGGTGAGTAAAATGTTATCATTGCTAGCCAGCAGCAAGGCAGAACCGCTGTACTAGTGTAACTTGTACTTCCCTTCCACTTGAAGAGGCTGGGTTGTATGCCCTCCTAGTTTGTAAAGTCTACTGAGCCCCCCCTTAACGTGGAGCAAACAATTGCAGTTTTTAGTTTTGTGGTAACCCTTTTTCTCCTCTTACACTGAATATTTAAAGATGTAATAAGCTAACTCAGAATATGCTACACAATTTCTTCAATCACCTAAAAAGCAAAGGTATAAAGAAAGAAAATAACATCTGGCCTAAAAGTCGCTTTGATCCGATCCTTGCTGCTGGTCGTGCAGGTGGCATCTGAGGGGCTGGAACACTGGTTGCTGTGCAGAGCTCTCCTCACAGCGTGTCTGCAGTGACTGAAGCTTTGCTCTTCTCTGCCCCTGTGCAGCTGCAGCCAGAAGTGGAGCGCTACGAGTGGGTGATCATAAAACACCCAGAACTAGCCACAGCTGGTTCAGAGCCAGAAAATCATGCCTCACCAGCATCCAGCACCCTTTCTTCCAGCAGTGTCCCAACAGACCCCTCAGATCGCCTCTCTCCCTTCTTATCGGCTCGGCACTTCAACTTACCCTCCAAAACAGCCTCCATGTTCATGGCTGGCAGCAGCGAATGCATCATTATAGGTAAGTCAGTGCAGAAACCTGAGCATGTATCCAACCAGCTACAACATCAAGTGCTGGCTGATTTCCCACTCTAATCGAGCACACATTTGGCTCCTCCAGTATCAGCCAAGCTGGTGAGAGCTTCAGTGTATGGGTAACTCAATTAGAAATCACTGTTAACGATGTGTCACAGATACTTCAGAGATCTTTACTGTTGAGCATATATCCCACCAGCTCTTCTATCAGCCTTAGGTAAAAGAATCACCTATATTTACCATATATTACATTGTGGGTAGTAGTAAGAGAAATAAAAGCTTGGTTTGGGGATCTATAGTTGTAGAATGTTGTACACAGTTCCAGACACAGACCAGAATTTCCACCCTTTTGATTCTTCAGATGTTTTCAGTAGCTACTCATAGGCAGGTGCCCTATAAGCAATAGGGGAATCGTACTTTTTGTTTGCCTAACACATTTCTGTCTAAATTTATTTCTCTTCACTGCATTCTCTGACTGTAAGATCTGTGAATCTTGACATAGTCATAGATAATCAAAATGCTTTCAACTCTGATGTGTTTCGTAATGATTTAGAAGACCAAGCCAATGCTGTTACTTATTGATGTTGCTCTTCTTCCAGCTTTGATTTTTGATTGTTAACAGAATCCTTTGGTTTTTCTTTACTGAAGGGAAAATGCACACATGTAGATTCCAAGATCCTCCAGTACTGAAAAACAAATCTTAAATGCAGACATTTGAGACAGGTTTCTTGTTCTTACTGACTTGCACTACTGGGTGGTTTTTAATTAAAAAAAAAAAAAACAAACATCCAGTTCTGACTGTTGTTTACAAGCCATGCATTTGATCATACTCAGTTATTCCTGAAGACAGCAAGCAATTGTCACTTGGAGCTTCCAGTTGTTCCCATGAAAAGAGCGCTTGAGTCTTTTTTTTTTTTTTTTTTTTTAATAGCAGTTTCCCATCCTGAGAACTGCAGAGACACCCTTACACCTGTCTTTGTCTCTTTGCAGGAGGTGGTGATGGCCAGGCTCTTTACCTCGACGCAGATCTGAACCATGGAAGAACCAGCCACTGCAATACTTTCAATAATCAGCCGTTGTGCTCTGAAAGCTTCCAGATCTCTGTCTTGGAGGTGTGGGGCTTCAGGGACACCATGAACGGTTGATGTTGACTATCATTAATCGACTAGTTTTATAAGTGTCCTAGGATTTGTCCCAAGGCAAGTTCTAATGCAGAAGCCAAGTTAGAACACACTGTTTCTACAGGGTTTTTTTCAGTAATTACTAAGCGGTGCACTTGAATGCAGGGCTTGGTTGTTTACTCTTATATTATTTAAGACAAGGTGAAGTAATGTATCAGATTAACTCCTTAGCTTTTTACCTCTAGAGATCTGGATTCAGGTCCCGTTACTAGGTAAAAATGAAACAAATTATTTCAATCCATCCTAAATGGATACTAGTCCATATCACAGAACTGGTTTGCAGTTTGACACAGTTCCTCAGAGGCACAGAGCTGGCTGAGGTGTGCTGTAGAGCTGTGTGCCACTGGCACCAGTATCTGGCTTGAGCTGGTAGTATCAAATGTCTGCTCACAGGGAACACCGGTGACCTCAGAATTGACATAGAAGAATAGTTCTTAAAATCGTTGCCCTACTATAAGCAGAAATTGTGCAAACAAGGTAGTAGACAAACCAGTACCATTTCCTAAGTTCTGAAAGCCCTCAATTCACACAAGAACCGTGATTGCTACTTCTTCTTCTACCTGAACCCTTGACACATTCCAGTTGTCTCTGTGTGAGGAGTCGGCCTCTGAGAAGGGCATCCAGACCAGACAACAATATCTCAAAGGCTTGATTTTGTTTACATTCCTATTCCATATCAGTATAATGACTTCAGACTGACTCTTGTTTCAGGCAGCTGAAAGCTACAGTGTATATGCTGTGCTCAGTAACTTCCCTTTCTTCATCTTTCCTGGAAGCTGAAATGGAGCTTTAAATCCGAGAACTATGCTGATATCACTACACGTTTGGAGAATTAGACATTGCAATATAGAAGCTTAATGGTCTCCCCATAAGTAAATCACGGGACTGGGAACTAAATTTTCTCTGTAATATTATTCTGGGAGTGGACAAGTTTCCCAGAACTCCAAGGAACACTTTGTCCATATCGTGACTCTTCCCAGTCATGAGATCCTGAAAAAGTCAATGCTTTTGCCCAGCAGTGTTCTGGTAGAGGTTGGATGAAGAGAAAAGGCTTTTGCTCACTCCTGAGAATTCATACAGTTCTCTGCAAGCATGTGGTGTCTGGAGGCAACTGTATAGTGTCTTCATCTAAAACTTGCAGTATCTGCTGTAGAATTTCTCCCACATGAAACACAAGTGCATAAACATCAGTGGATAGTCCAGAGCAGGATGCTCTCAAAGCTTCAGTGGGTAGTTCACTAGTTAGAATATTTTCCACAAGTGAAATGAGAGGAAAGAAGAATTGCTGGGGTTTTCAGCAGTTCAATCTAAAAAATTGCTTTGGAGTGTGGGCAGTGTTCTTACTACTTAAACTTGAAGTTAATTAAAAGGAAAAATAATTAAAAAAAAAATTATAACAATAAAATCTCAGCTAGGCTGGACAGGGTTATGTTAATATACAGAAGTCATGGGTGAGTCTTGTTGTCAACGCTGGCTTGTTTGGCTTCCCATCACTCAAAATACCTGTGTCTTGGGCAAGTGTTGCCTCTTGGGAAGTAGATGAACAAACTTGGTGAAAATGTGATTTGCTTCTTAAGGTGTCATTTTGAATTTTTTTCAGAATAACTCCTTGAAATATCAGACTTCATATCCAACAGTTCAAGATGTCTTTTGCACCATTTATATTTGGAATCAGATTACTTCACCCTGTTTAAAAGCCAGCACTGGGCCTCTCTTTCTCACTTCCCACTGAGTTCTGTCCAGCTGTCTCATCATACGTTTACTGTAAGCTTGACTGAACTAGAAGGGAAGGTATAATTCAGTTTGACTTAGGTGTGGGGAGGAACTTGAACATCATATCTGGCTTTTTACAAATATTGGCTGATGCTGCCCATCTGTTGTTTTTTCAGAGCTAGCTGATTCACTTTGCACTTGCTATTATCGCCCCACAAGCTTCCTCGAACGAATAAATCACTTTAAAAATGTGTCCCAGTTAGTAGGTTTTCTTAAATTAGGAGGGATTTCAGTTTTGTCCTGATCTCCTCTCTTTTGATCTTCTTTGAGAAGCCCTTGAAAAAAACAAACCAAAAGAGCATTAATTTTCAGCTTGTTAACTTGTTAGAAATTCCCTCGAGCTGTGTGTTGGCAGAATCTGTGGGACATCAGTATTACACTGAAAACAAATAGGTTTTATCTGCAGAATCTTCTCTGCAGCTGGCAGTGATGATGTGATTTTCTGACCCCTCACCCCTGCCAGATGCAGCTCTGTGTCAGCAAAAACAGAGTACTATACTGTGTATTAAGCCATATCTAAGAAACACTGTTCTTTTCCCTGCTCAGTTCTTACTGCACGGGGATTTGGGTGTTTGAAATCAGAAATAACTCAGTTGCTCAGAAATTCATCATAGAATATTGGTGTAGAGGATGGTTTTAGTTCGATACAGCACCACCCTGCTGCAGACAGCCTGCAGGACTAGTATCTGTGGTTTAAATTTGAATAAGCAAGAGGCCACAATAATTGAGAGGAATTGTGCAGTGCTGTGTCATGTTCACGCTCTCCTTGTGTTTGGTAAAAATGAATGTTCCCTTTCATGTGCAGCCCTCGTGTGCAATCCTCGTTATAGTTGTGAGACACCTCAGAGGAACAGCATCATGACTTGGTTTTCTTCCTAGTAGCAAAGAGGCATTTTTTTCACCTGTGTAGTTAATGGGTTTTGCTGACCAAGTGTATATCAAATTTCAGGAAATTAAGCCAACAGTTTGTTTTACATGCAGAACTCTTGAGGCAGAGACCACAGACTGGCTTTTAAGACAGTGACCACAATGGGCGCCTTATCAGGAAGTTAGTTATCTGAAGTACCCCAGCTGTGAGATGCTCTGTAACTCTGAACCAGCGTTGGTGTAGTTTGTAGTCCTTGTTTGTAGTCTTTCTGGCAGTAGTGATGACAAGAGTGCCAGTGTCATTTGATGAGCTGTGCTGTGTGACGTTGGTGAGCTGAAGGCTGGGCATCAGCTACCCCTGTTCTTCAGGGGTGTATTTGCTTTCCCAATAAGCCGTTTGTGCTTTTCACTATTTCCTTGAATGCAGAAAAGAGTAGAAACTCCTGACATCAGAAATTTGAATGTATTGTAAATGGGCATCTAAGCTGTTTCCAGGCCATAGGAGCTATTTCCAGCCACCAGCCAGGCTGGACAGTCTTCATCACTGCACCAAACCATCATTTCTGCAGATCATGCACTTTGACGCACTCTCTTTTCTGATGAAGCACATTAATCAGCCTCCTATTAGAGGCCAATTAACAAAGGGAAGGGAAAAACTCCCAATTTCCTCTGTGTTAACTGAAGACAAACTGGAGGGGTGGGCAGTGCTGTTCTTTAAAGAGCCAACCTTCATGCCAATAGAGGTCTTTGCTTAGCTGTGGAGGGGTGGCACTTGCAGAACAATAACATGCTGCTTTGTCCTTGGAAATCCATCTGTGGTTTTGCAGTGGAGTGAACCCCACAGCTGCCGTAGTGGTGTGGATGCCATGGCCAGTGGGGACCAAGAGCTCACCTGCTTGTGGGAAGAGCTCAGTTCCTGTGACTGACGCCCGGAGTGCAGTTGTTGGACAGATTGCAGGCTTGGACACCAGGCTGTTATTGTGGAGATGCCTTTCTGCCAGCTCACTGTAGAGAATTTCAGACTGTATGTAGTTGAGGTGAGCATGCATGTTACTTGGGGTGATGTTTTTCTTCAGATGAGTGGTGATGTGCTGCTCATTTGGTGTTCTGCCCTATCATTGGAGTTGCTGCCCTACATTGGTGGTATTTTTGTCATTGTGCAAAATCTTGGATTATATTAAAAGGTGTTTGTGGAGGTTACTGACTTTGTCCTTCATTTGTCTGGAGACCATGTAGCAAATGGCACAATGAAATGCAGAAATAAACCTTTGGAGCCTGTGTTCTCCCACATGAACTCTTCACTCTAGTGAAGTGATTGAACAGTTTCTCACCGTTGTAGGAGATCTCCCAAGGCTTCCACTGAGATCAGGTGCCAAACATCCTGTAAAAAAAAATTAACTTGGCAAGTTCTGAAATTAACCTTCTCCCCTTTGGCCTTCTTCCCAGCCTGGGTTTCAAATGGAGCTTAGAGGTGCCTTCCAGCCACCAGCAGTTGTAGATCAGACCAACAGTGCCATTCCATCCTCTACATGTGAACACCATCATCAACTCTCTTGCAGTCCTACAGCCGCTGTAGGCCAGCGCTGCTCTCACTGCGCCTGCCTCGTGCCAGCGCAGAGGTGGCTGCTGGCAGTGGGCAGGTGGCTTGGCCAGGGAGCCTCTTGTTTAAAACTAATATTTTTGTTCCTCTTGATGGCTTGGGTTTAAGCTGGATCTCTTGCCCACCCGTGTCCCTGTTAGCAGTGCAGATGCTTTTTGCCACAGTTGAAAGGGATGTTTCTGGTTCGCAGTCCTGGCTTAAACAAATATTCCTGTTGCTAAAGCTCAGCCTTTTGCTGGTGCTTGAAAGTTAAATGTAAGACGCGTGGGAACAATTTGTTGGTATTGTTGGGGGATATCAAGATCCTCTGTGCAAAATGCCTTTGGAAACTCCCTGCAGGCAATGACCTATGAAGTTAAAAAAAAAAAAAATGCTGTTTTGTGTTTCCAGTGAAATTCCACTAAATTCTTGGGGTTTGAGTTAAACTCTTGTCAGGCAGAAGGTAAAAGACGTAACGAAACACAAAACCCAACATACCCACATCACAGAGAACAGGGGCCTCCTGTGCTCTGTCCACGGGCGTTCCCAAGAACACAGCTGTGGCCTAGGGCGAGGGGATGTGGAACAGGGGGATTGCTGAGCTCGCAGAAACAACTCCCAGGTTACTTTCCTGCCAGCTCTGCACTGCTATGAGGGGTTGCTGCAAAGAGGGTCCGTGGCCACTAGAGGTTCCCCTTCGCCTGCTCCTCACCTTTCTTTATCCCTCCATTCCAAAGAAACCCTTTTTTGCAAGCCGAAGGTCCTAGAACTTCTGAAACGTTATCACGCTGAGTATTTCTCTTTTAAATGACATGGGAGTCGGGAAGAGGGGTCTGAATACTTCCTCTGCTTGATTTCCAAAAGTGAGCTTAGTATTAAACACCATAAATCAGAATTTTACAACTCCTTTAAAGACCTCAAACTTAGTAACAAAGGTGCTCAGCGGCAGGAAGATGTATGTAAGGGGTCTGGAGATGCTGGGCGTTGCTGGTTTTGAACCTTATGGCTGCTTTAGGTGACTGAGGACCTGAAAGGAAAATGGTAGGGCTTGATTGCATCAAGGAGCCCTTCATCATACCTGGAGAGCTTGATGGTGGGAGAGCTACGGGGGGTGTCTCAAGGGCCTGGTAGTTTGCAGTGAAGCTGGAGGAGCCTTAGCCCTTGGAAAAGGCAAGCTGTCCTCTGTCTTGCCATGGTGCTGTGCTATGAGAAGAACATGATGCTCTCCAATTGTGCCTTTTTTTTTTTCTGGATTTTCTATGCATGGTCTTCTGTAAATGCAACATGGGTACCTGCTTCCTCGGGAGGTGTTTTATAACAAGCTTATAGCGCGAGACTGCTTCTGGCAGCAAACAGAAGGTTTTCCTGCCTTTTAAAGCACCCTGTTGGCTGCTTCCAGGGGGGTTAGATTAGGTGACCTTCAGAGGTCCCTTCCAAGCCAAACCTTTCTAGGATTCTATGAATATGCTTTCTCTTGCACTACAGGAACATCAGCCACAGCTCTTCTGCAGCAGTGTGATCTTCTGGTTTCTCCTTTGGGACAGAAAAGGGCGTTTCTCAAAGTCACAGCTTCACTTGCAGCCACCTGCGGGTTGTGCACCTGGGTTTGGTCCCAACTTGTGAGCTGTTGACTCTGGAGGGAGCAATTTAGCTTCAAGGACTGCAGGGCTCTACTTGACCCTAACGCAGCATTTCTGAGGGTGTGGGTCTTCTTGGGACAGCTTCCTTCCCTACTGAGCAATAGCACAGTCATGTACAGATTTGTGAAATTACGGAAGTGGAAACCACGGGGAGAATAACTGACTAGTAGAGGAAATTTGATTAAGATGTTGGACACATCCTTGGGAGTGGAGATAGGGGCAAGTGTAGATGTTTCCAAGGAAGAGTCAAAGCACTTCTCTTTCCAGGACAGCTGCCTACCTTGTGGTCAGTGCTCTGACAGCACTAGCTCAGACTGGCAATTTGGAGAGAATTTCTAGCCTGTATTTGGGAGGGGGGATGTGCTACTCCTTTGGCTGTTGGAGCAGATAGTCGCTCAAGCTTATTCCCTGGGTCAGAGCAACCTCCAGCTGATGCCTGTCCCAGCTCCCAGGCTGCCCTAAAGAGCTGCTCTCAAAGAGGAGGGTCCAGGGCTCCCAAAAGAAAAGGGAAGGGCAGGTTCTTGGCCCGTAAACCAGCATAAACAAGTTCCAAGCAGAAGCCTTTGGCTTGAATTGTATCTCATGACCTCTGCTGCAATCGATCTCTTGCACAGCCAGAACTTACTTGCAGGGGCTGGATCTGTGTTTCCTTGTACACACAAGGGTACACTCTCATGACCATCCCTACTAGCCGGTTCCTGCTCTGCCTTTATGCTGGGTTTTTTGAGGCAAAGGGTATTTTTAAGAGCTTAATGTTTAATCTGCATCCTACTAACCAGAAGAACTTTCAGAGGTTAAACAAGACTGGGAGATGGCTACAAAAAGGTCCTCTTCATTTTCAGGGTCCACGTGCCTCCACCTCGGGAGGTTTTCAGAAGCACAGGGATGTGAAATCCAGCCACTTGCTGGGGCTGGTGAAAGGCACAGTGATGAACAACCACCTCCAGGGCAGAAGAGTTGCACTGTGAGCACAAGAAAGAGGGAGAATTAGAAAGTTTAGAATTTCTGGGCAGTGTTTTTGCAGAAACACGCTGCTCTTGGCAGCATGGGAGCAGATGTGTGCAGCAGCAAGCCCCCTGTGGCCCTGGCCACTGCCACAGCTACATTTCTACCCCCCAGGTCATGCCAAGGCTGTGGGACCAGCTCTGTCCCTCCTGTCCTCAGGTGTTGGCTCAGGGTTTCTCCTCTCCCAGGGCTGTGTGACTGAGGATTGTCCAGCAGATCCTATTTGAAACCTGGAGCCAGCTGGTGTCCTTTCTGAGTAGTGACTCTGCCTTGGCCTCAAACAATCCCCGGTGTTTTGTCTGAAGGACCTTATCTAGAACAAATCTTCCCAGCTGCTGGTTGCTCACAGTTGCTGAAACAACTATGGAAGGGACCTGTCCTGAAATCCCCTGGAGGGCAAAAATATCTCTGTCCCAGTCACAAATGTTTCTTGCTGCCTCTCCCACGGAAGACCCTCCACCTGGATTCAGACTGTGTGGTCCCCGGGCGAGGTCCAGAGCCTTGGGCTGCTTCCCCCCATCCAGCCACCCCAGCAGGGAGCTCCTTGCCCATGTCTCCCAGCAAGTGGACGGCAAAGAACCGAGTGCCACAGACTCTGCCAAGGCTGCTCCAGCACACAGCAGCTTTTCTGCACATGTGGAAATGGGGAGGGCTGGGCCACAAGGATGAGAAGAGCCCTAGGAGAAAGCAATAGCTTGGGTGAGCATGGTGCCCGTGCATCAGCAGATATTACTAATACCCGCGTAGCCGTACAGGCGTTCTTAAATAATGAGCTGTTCCGGAGCTCAGGCTGCCCCGTGTGATCCTGACTGTGTCAGCTGATGGGAAAAAAATCTCTTTCTGGAAGAAATGGCGTTTTCCTTGGAAAGGGCCGCGACCGTGCACCTCGCCCCTCTCCTCTGTGCTCAGCCAGCTCGGAGCCAATGGCACAGGAGGGATGGGGTGAGGACAGAGCGATGTCAAGGCCTGGAGAGAGGATGGAGGACAGACCAAGCTCAGCTTTGGCTCAAGATTATTTGGCTCATTGGAGATTTACCTCCCTGACCTTAGCTAAGGAGTTGGGACCTAATCACAGCCCTCTGTTTTGCAGAGAGGTGTCCTCCCTTTCTCAGCACATGCTGGGGGTATCCAGCCATTTTCCCCTCTGGGGACAGGAGGGTTGTCAAGACAGTCCAGTGAAGGGCCAGGCTGTGGGAATGTCATGGGGACTGTGCTCATCCCTGGCTGTCCCTGGTTTCTGTTAAGGTCTAGAGGTGACAGTGTTTCCCTCTCTCAAAAGACAAAGGTGTCACAAAGGTGGATTTATTCCACACTGTAAACCCCCTTGGTTTTATAACCCACTCAAAGCAGTGCTGGAAAACACAATGCTTCAGAACTTGTGTTGTCATCTGGGCTTTGTGCTGTGGCTTGTCCTTACCTCTGCCTTTCTGAACCATGCCAGTAGATTTTGAAACCTGACAGTAAATAAAATACATAAAATCAGCTTCTTTTAATCTGTTCCACATAGGCTCCCCCTTCAGTTCTGCACAATACTTACCAGACATGGTAGAAAGAGGAACTGATTGTTTTCATGTGTCCCCCACATCTTTCCACTGAGTCTCCTCTACCTCTTCCCCTTTTCTGAGCCAATACCCCTGTGTGATCTTTTGTCATCCACACTCGCTCTTGCCATTTTCATCCACATCCGCTCAACTTTGCCGTCTCAGCAGTGTCTTCTTCAAAACCCGGTGGTTAATGTAGTTATGCCTCTGACCCCAGCAAAGAGCCCAATTTCAAGCTCTCCCTGCAGCCCTGAGGTGCCTGCTGAGCCCATAACAGATGGCCAACCTCAAAAGCACTAAGGAGCAGGCTTTGGAAACCCTGGGAACATGCTCCAGATCTGCTGCTTCAGTGGCACTGAGGTGAGCACATCCATGCTGCAGGACTGTGCTGCAGGTTCATGGTACACAGTAATTTCTTCTACCAAATACCATCTTTCCAGGGTATTTATTATCCCTTGACGGCACTGCATCTCCTGCCAACAGCAGTGGGCATGGCTGGACCCTGCCTTTGGCTGAGGCTTGGGGTGCATCTGTAATACAAACATAAAAGGACAGCAGGAGCTTGCAGATAACTGACTGACTCCTTGCTCTGCTGAAATCTTGCTCTGGGCCCTTTGGAGGTTTCCAGATTTTCTTGTGGTTTTTTGCTAGGATAGCAAAGTGTTCTTATGAAGACCATCTCTGACTAGGAGTGATTGAGCTGCTTCCAGAGGAGGTTTTTTATGCCGTGCCCAGCATGGTCCAGGATAAGCATGGGCAGAGGAAACTCAGCGCTGTTCCCTGCCCACCTCTGGCAGCCTGGAGAAAGGCTGTGACAGCCCCATGCTGCCACAGACCATGATCCCACCTGGACCTGCCTCCGCTTTCCTCAGCTGCAGCAGCTGGAGACGTTCGCTGCTCTTTCCCGTTCACTGTTCATTCCCCTTTGCTTCCCAGTCTCCTTCACAAGCATGTGCAGAGCTGGCCCAGCCACCCTGCTCTGGTAAATCCCAGCCTTGGGGCTGGGGCTGATGGTGAAATCTTGTGCTTTTTCTTTCGTCTCCTGCAAGGCTGCTCTAAAATACAGTCTTCAGGAGCTCTGGCTGCAAGCACCAGCACTTTCTCTCTGGACATTTAGAGGAGGAGGCAACACATGAAGCCAGAGACAGGGGAGACCTTGAAAGCTTCAGCCCACCCTGTCTCAGGATGTGAATTTTGCACAATGGGGTGTTGTGATCATTTCCTGCAGCCCAAGAGGAATAGAAACTCTTCCCTTCCACCATTAGGGCCTGTGCTGCATCACTCTGGTCTTCCTCATTCACAATGAGATGCTCATTCCTGATGAGGTGCCTTTGCTTTTGGAAAACAGGTGCTGGGCTCCACAGCCCATTTGTCAACACAGCCCAGCAGGTACCCCGTGGCTGCTCATCCCAGTGCAGGGCTCTGGGCAGCCTAGATAAACAGACGTGTTCTTCACCCCCACGATTAGCTAACTGTCCTATGGCTGCTGGCACAGCGTCGGGTGTTGTAGGACATGAACTGCCTGCAAGAGAGATGTGAAACCCAGGAAACAGAAAAATTACTCTTAAAAAGGCTTTTGGGCCCTGCCAACTGGAGCTCTGGAGCCAGCTGGGCTTAGCACACAGCTCCTGTTCCCCAGCAAACCCAGCAAGGAAATAATGACTTGAGAAGGAAAACACATTCCTTCTGCCTTTCAGTTTGTCTTTGCTAAAACAAAGTGATAACTGAGTGCTGTTTAATCGGGGTCGCCCACATTTCAGTTTGGGTGCTCCCAGGCAGCAAGGACACAGCTGGGAAAGCTGCTGGCAGAGCCAGCTGCCACATCCTTCACCCGACAGCTTGGTGGGGAGGTGAGACTGTGAGGACATCATGTCCTATCATGAGATAATGGAGGCTGCCAGGGAGGGGAGTGTGGCACCCATGGAGCCCAGCCAGGCAGAGTGATAGCAGGATGCTGCCATCATCCACACCCAGAAACACATCTGCAGGAAAACTGGGCACCCCAACTCATGCACAGAACAGTTGCTGGGGACAATCTAACCCTGTTGTGGAAAATTTCTTCACCCAGTCAAAAATATTCTTTTCTATATGTGTCAATCAAGCCCAGCAGAGATGTGTATGCAGGAGAAGAGCAGGAGGACACCACATCCAATGACCCCCAGAAGAGAGGAGATTTGGGGACTCCCAGCCAGCTGCCACCAAGCTGCCACTGGCACCAACACCAGCTCAATCTCATCTCTAGTTGTTGAGGGTTCCATAGGCATGAGAAACCCAAAGCAAAGGCTGGCACACACAGCACACCATGGCACAGCAGCTGACCGGAGGCAACATCCTGGAGGTGATGACCATCGGAGTGCAGGAGCTGGGGCCGGAGGATCCAAATGCAGGGCAGTCATGCAGGAATACCTGAAAAGTGCCAGAGGGATTGAATTTCACTCTCTAACTGGCAGTGGGATGCTCTGATGAGAACTGAGCCAGGCAGGGAGAGAAAGGAGGGGAGGCTCCTGCCCTGGCACAGCTTGGAGCAGAAAGACAGTGATTTTCTTGGCTACCTTGCTGCATGGCAGCAGCAGCTCTGCAGAAAGGCAGTGGCTCCTGTCAGCCACCCAAGGTTTTATTTCCCTCTCTGCCTGCCAGCTCTGCAGGCTGAGGGAGAGCTGGCAGCACAGAGGAGCAGGTTTGCGGAGGGGGGACAGAGCCATGGCGTTGTCCCAGTCCAGTAACAAAGGGTGGATTTGGGGCAGGCTGGCACATGGCTTTGAAGCAGCACCTATCCAGGCAGCAGAAAGCCTCTGCCCTCATCTTTCCTGGCAGAAACAAGCGCACATTTTCTCCCCAAAACTGAGCACAGCATGAAAAAATGGCCTGAAATCATTCTTTTCCTCAGTGCCCTGTGGCCACCCATTCTCAACATCTGCCAGTGGCTTCATCCCCAAAAAGGGGTGGCTGCAGAGCCAGAGTGAGGCACCCTGGGCTTTGACTTGTCCTGCCACATCCCGCCCCCAGTGCGCTCCTCATCCTCAGTGCCTGCTGTTCCCTGGGCAGCTGCCTGCAAGGCAGCTGGGTCGTCAGCTCCCAGGACCAGCAGGGAAACAGCGGCCAGTGAGTCCCACCTGCATCCCGGGCTGGCTCCTGGGTCTCCCACATGGGATTGTGTCACCCTCGCTGCAGGGAGCATATCAAACACCACTTGCTCCCATGAGTGGCTGGCAGGAAATTCCTACAGTTTGGAGGCTGTGGTGCTGGACCAACCTGTGCTTTGGGTCTACACTGCTCTGGGTGTCTCCACACAGTAGCACAGCCCTGCATGCGGCTCCCTGCCACCGAGCATTCCTCCCTCTGCTTTCACTGGAGCTCACTTCTGACAGGTCTGGCATCGAGGATAAGCTCTATAAACATAAACGTGTGTGGTGCTCTACATGCTGAGCTGCTGGTCACTGCTGATTGAAAAGCTGTCACCATCAGCTTCCGGCCCATGGGCGAGTAGCATTCTACTCTGCAGCCCCGTCTCACCAAGCATCGTCTCTCCAAAACTGTCAATCCAGGACGTGTCAGCTGCTCCAGTCCCCCATTTGCAGACCAGCTGCCCAAAAGAACAGGCATGGGGTTGCAGCAGAGTTTTGCCATGCTGGCTCTCAGTATTTGTCTTCAAGAGCTCCAAGATGCAGCACAAGTGCAGGCTTGGCACTGGGAAAACAATGTCAGCTCCTTCTAGCAATGCAAAGCAGGTGATCATAGAATCATCATTGTTGGACAAGACGTTTAAGATCATCAAGTCCAACCATTAACCATACTCTACCAAGTCCACCACTAAGCTGTGTCCCCAGGCACCACATCTAGGATCAAGGACCCAGTTCTGCTACAGCACTGCAGGTGCATCCAGCACTGAAAAGAGAGGGTTGCTGAAAGGTGTGAGGGGTTGCTGGGGCATCCTACACAGAACCCACACAGCATCCAAGAAATTCCTGCAATTTTGATATGTCCACTTGACAGTAAAATTAGCCAGTCGTGCCGTGTTGGAGAGAATTGCCCGATCAAGCAGATGAAGCTGCGCCATGTGACTTCCACAAGTAACTATGGTAACCCAGAGCAAATAAATGCTATTTTCAAACCACAGCCAGAACCTCCTTATGGGAAGCCCTGGCTGATCCTCACTCCTACATGAGTGCTGAGGTCCAGGCATGGATGCCCTGCAGAGGGAAGGATGAAGGAGACCAGCATAGCACATGCTCCTGAAGAGGAACAGAAGCTCCTCCAGTTAGCCTCCTGGCATGTCAGGAAAAGAATGGGGGAAAAAACCTAACACAGCTTTTATCTGCACTGTCCCCAGGAGCTGAAGTAAAAGCACAAGCAAGGGTCTTTTTCCAACTGTGTTCACCAGCAAACATGGTATGAGAAGAGAAAGATCAAAGATTTTATATAGGGCAGCAAAGTTGTGGACAAAGAGATGAGAAGGGAACAAGGTTAGGGTAGGTTAGGTTAGAATAGAGGGTTAAGGGGCCCCTACTTTGCCTCATCAAGAAGTCTATCATGGGGTAATGTCCCAGAAAAGGAGTTAACAACAGCTCAGGATGGAAACCAGTTAATTAAGACCCAAGTAAAGCAAGAGAAACATCCTTTGTAAATTGTCCAAGGTCCTGACCTCCTAGGAGATGGTGTCACCCCAGGGACTTGGGAAGTGGGGAGGAGCTTGGGGAACAGTCCCTCCTGAGCCCCATGACTTTGGCCGTGTGATTTCAACGAGACATCGCAGGAGGCACGCTGAATGAGGAAGCACTCTGTCTGGGTTTGCTCTGTTGTTGGTGAGGATTTGCTGCTGAAGCTGAGGGCGATGGGTCCCCTGCCATCTCTCCTTTTCCTGTGCCTGCTCCTGGCACCATCTCATCTCCACTGACCCCTTCAGACCCCCTTTCCCAGCCCTCACCAAGAGCCTTCCTAGGCCTGTTGTGTGCCGAGCTTTGGGGCCCTGGGAGGTATAGAACATTTTAGTACATTAACACCAAATCCCTGGGGAAGACCAGGTGTGGAGCACCCCTGTCCTGCAGCAATGCCCCTCCATGCCAGCACCTCCGTGCCCAGACCTGCCAGAGGGGCAGGGTGCTCCCAGCTGGCTTTCCAGCACCCTTCAAGCCCTGCTTCATAACGTGGGCAAAGCCACCAGCATCACTGCGATACTCAGAAACAGGAGCCTGGAGCAGGTACGAATCCCCAGGCAAAGAGCTGGTCCAGTCTGCTGAAACCCACTCAAGGTCAGGGCAGAGAAGTAGCCCCACTGTCCCTGAAAGCAGCACCAAGCAGCCTGTGGATGGCTTCTGCTCTCTAAAAGCAGCTGATGAAATCTGGAGCCTTGTGTCCAGTCACTCTCCAGCACATTTTGTCCATGCAAAGACGGATATGCGGTCCCAGGGCAGTGGGACAGGCATCCACCATAAGGCTACTCAGAAAGTGCCCCCCCCGCAGAAGGTTGTGGCACCCAGAGCTTGCACCTGCTGGAAAGCCCATCTCAAACCTCTGTTCCCTTCCTCAGGATGGGAAAAAAACAACCTAAAATCACCCTTTGGTTGAGGAGCTGGGTTAATCCAGCCCAAAATTAAACAGCGTAACTGGAGATGACGAAGTCACAGCCTCCACAACGAATGCGTGCATTACCAGGCGGTGGCAGCCTGGTAAGCATCTGCCTGGTGGTGTGGGGAGGGTGAGTGCGAGTTGCTGTGGGAACCGTAATTTGGGTTGTTCTGCCTCTGGGTTTCTGGCTCTTTGCCTTTGATATTGCGCTCGCCTCCCAGTTTCGTGTTGAATTTTGTTCCATTCTTGGGTCATCCTTTCCCTGAGGAAGAAAACATTCCTGCACCTCCCTGAGGTGGGAGAACCTCAGGTGACCCTGCTTAGTGGTGGCAGTGGGGCCAGTGGCACCCCGGGGGGGCTGGATGGGGTGCAGCACCCATGAGGGGCAGAGCGGATTGGGCTCCAATGAGCAGGATGAGGGGGACCCCAGCCAAGTGGTGCCTGTTGATCCAGGGGCTGCGTGGGAGACCGGCTGCAGCAGCAGAGTGTTAGTGGTGGTGGAAATGCCGCACTGTTAAACAGCAAGAGTGTAGAAACGATTGCATAGCATTAAATTGCTCTTGGGTACCCCCTGCAGCTTGCCTGGCACCTGGGCACAACAGGGAATTGTGCTGTCACCAGCATCCAAACAGTCTTTCCCCTCCTCTGATCCATGTGGGCTCTGTGCATTCACCTGAACCACCCATTGCAGACACATCTGGGACAAGCAGTGTGGTTCAGCAGGCATCCCAGGAAGATGCCCAGCACACAGTCCCTCCATTGGCTATGGTCACTCTGGGGTCATATGGGACAAGTGGAGGAGGACTGGGCAGTCTTGGGTGGGTGGAAGGAGATGGATGGTCCTGCCTACAGCACCCAGACCTTGCCTGCATGCGTACCCTAAAGAGAGGAATGTATTTGCCCTGGGACATGTGGCAGGAACCACACTGGTCCCACCATGATCTCTTCTTGTTTCTGCCTCACTGGCTCCAGCAGCAGGGGAATGAGCAGAGCTAAATAAATACAGGGCACAAAAGAAAATGTAAAATGAAATATTATGGAAGAAATAGTTGTCAAAAGCATAAACCAAATCCTTTATATGAATCAGCAGTTTCTAGTGCAAACCCCATCAATTTATTAGACCTTTAGTGCTGAAGAAGTGAGACCCAGAGAAAATGAGTGAGTTCCAAATGAAGGGCATGAAAGAAGGAGGAAGAAGATGATGAAGAGGGGAAGGACAAGAGGGCTTGGCTCAAGATGTTCATGCTCCCTGGGATTCTGGCTGTGACCACAGTGCAGGGGCAAGGAGACTCCCAGCATCCCACAGATGCAAAGGGTGGTGGGACAGCAGCTCAGCCCATGCCGGTGCCACTGAGCCGGCGCTCAGCCTCTCTGCAGACATGGTGTCCTCCAGGCGCTGTGGCTGCCACAACTCGTGAGCTCGCTGCTACAAGGAGGCTCTTTGTTCACCAGTGATGGCCACTCTCTGGGCAGATGGGAGTGATGGTGCAGAGATGGTGCCGGATGACTTGTGGGAAGCCACCAGTCAGCGAGGGGCAGTGGGGTCAGGGTGTTGGGTGGCACGGACCTGGGCACAGGGAGAACAGCTGGCATGGAGCCGGGCACAGGGAGAGGAGGAGGAGGTGTCTTGGCATGTGGCAAAACAGGAGCCGCTGCATGGGGCAGCCTGGGCTGCCTGGTAGTACCCAGGAGCTGCATGGGAATGCCAGTAGGTGTCTGGAGGCACAGGGGGAGGCATCCTCTGAGGGCCCCTAAAATCCACTCTGTTCCCTGGGCCTCCACCCAAAACAGTGATGCCGGTGTTGCCACAGCCCACAGCTGTCCTTCTGGCTTCAAAGCCCTCACCAGGTGCCATGTCAGCGCTCTTCACGTGGCAGCTTCGCAGGTAAATCCTGTGGGTGCAGACAACTGGGCCCATCCTTACTGGCAAGGATGCTCATGCCACCCTCTCTCTGAGCTCTGTACCCTACAGGGACCCCTCATTGGATGCCCAGAGGGATGCCCGCCCTGGACAAGGGCTGGCAGCAATGCAGCTGGACAAAGGCCAGGTGGGCACCAGCATGGAACAGAGCCCAGCACAAGGAGGGAGATGTGGCACCACCAGACACTGCTCCCCTCGCCCACCCAAACTTGGCGAACAAGCTGCCAGTGTCGCCAGTGCTGCCAGTGCTGCCAGTGCCTAAGGGATGACACATTCACCCACTGACCAATTGCTCTGGACCTCTGGGTCCCCACCCTAGTGAAAGGCTTCCTGATATCAACTGGGGCTACTGGAAACCCTCGTTAGTAATAACGGCCACCGCCACAGCTACAGGGGCAGTACCATGCTGACTATGCATCCCAGGGTGCAATGCTGCAGGAAAAACAACATGGTGAGGAGGAGTGGTAGTGATGGTGGCGGTGGCAGTGATGGTGGTGGTATTAATGGTGATGTTGCTTGTGGTGGGACCCACAGCCCCTGCATCCACCTCTGGCATGGCTCAGGATGGGGTCCTCCCTTTGGGGCTCTAACACACAGTCCTCTCCTCCCATCCTGCCTGCTCTGCACTTTTCAGCTAGTCCCTGCCACAGGCCATACACCAAATGTCCCCATGGAGACCTGGTGACAGACTGCAAACCCATCTGCTCTGCTGAACCCTGTCCTCAAGCCAGTGCCCAGCACCTCTGCCTCATGCAGTGATGGGGCTGTTTCTGTTCAACCAGCAGGCACGGAATTTGCCAAGCAGGATTTAAATCCTGTTCTCACCTTCCCTGTGAGCTTTGACAAAGCTGATGTGTCCAGAAGAGTGGCAACAGTGTGAAAAGGCAGGTGGTCCTCAATTAGTTAAGAGGTCTGGTATTTTAGGACATCAGAAGATCAGCAGGATTTGCAGCAGCAGTGGCAAAAGCAGGCACAGGCAACTATTAATGAACGCTCCAATTCCAGAATTAACGTGTAGTTTTTTTTCTAGAGTACCCTGGCTAACAGAAATGGCATCAGTCATCCTTTTAGGACAGGCTTTAGTAGTCTCTCTCTGGGATGCTTTGCAATGGGGTTAGCTCAGAGTGGGGTTGCCTGTGGCAGGGGATGGGTGGCAGCACCCGTGGTGTGGTGATAACATAGTTCAAACCCAGCCTACCCATTCCCCTCCAGTCCCAGGGGAAAAGGATGGACCAGAGGCGCTGGCCACCACCTCACAAGGGAGCAAGAGACGCACCAGGGAGATGGCGATTGCCAGTGGGATGATGTTGGGACTGGGCCCTGGGAGGAAGTGGACTGCAGGGGGTAGAGACCCCCAGAGGTGTCTCCAAGCCATCAAGGCCCCATGGGCACAGCTACGTCCCCGTGAGGATCCCATGGCAGGTCAGCACAGCGCACTTGGGCCCTGCACAGGGGATGGGTTACAGCGGGCACAACATATGGACAGGACACCGGGGATGTGGCATTTGGGATGCACCGTGGGGAACATTGCACTGAGGGCATGGCACATGGGATGCACTGTGGGGGACGTGGCACCGGGGACATGGCACGTGGGAGAGATGACACATCGTGGGGGACATGCCACAGGAGGGGGCCACAGCAGATGGGCAAGGGGACACGCCATGGGAGACGTGCCAGCGGGGCCCCGGCGCAGTGAGGACTGCAAATGGCACCGGAGGTGCCGTAAAGGGCACCGAGCGGGGGCTGCGTCCGGGGAACGCGTCTGGGTCCCGCCCCTTGTCCCCCGCCCCGGGGAGGAGTGGCCGTCGCGTGGGCGGGTCCTCATTTGGACACGCCCCTTATGCTAATAAGCGCTGAATCACGCTCAGCGGGTCGCGGCCGCCGGGCAGGACTGAACCACCCGGGCGGAAGAAGGGGGAGGGCGAGCGAAGGGGAGAAGGGGCGGGGAAAGACCGCCCGACCCGCTCGTGACACGGATCGCGGAGGAAGGGGCGAGATCGCTCGTCCGCGGGGCCCAGACCAACCGCAGGAGCGGGGAACGGCGAGGGGAGGGGGAGGTGGTGGGACGGAGCCCCTCAGCCTCGCGCGCGTGGTGACGGCGGAGGGCGGGGCGAGCGGACGGGGGCGGTGGGCGCGGGTCACGTGACGGGCGGGCCTCCGCCATTTTGTCCTGCGGAGGCAGTACTTAGGGCGCAGCACCCGGGCGGCCGCGCATTCTCGCCGGGACGGAGTTCCTCGCCGCCGTTCATCTTCTCCCATTGGCGGCCGGGCCCTTCCCACGCGCTGTCTGTAGCTGGCCTCCGCCCCGTCTCCCTCCTTCCTTGCCTCCGCCATTTTGTGGCCGACCGCTGCCGGCGAAGGACCAGCGCCGCGGCGGAGCCTCCCCCGCCCTCTCGCGCTCCCGCTCCCAGCGGCGCCTAGCCCCGGCCCGGCCCGCGCAGCCATGTCCTCCAGCGCTAGCCCCGAGTACGCCTCCTTCTTCGCCGTGATGGGCGCCTCGGCTGCCATGGTCTTCAGCGGTGAGCACCCGGCCGGCTTTCGGGGGGGGGGGGCGGGGGTTGGCGGTGTATGGAGCTGCCATGCAATGGAGGGTGGGGGGGGATCACGGTTTAGCTCATCGCCGGTGGTGGGCGGGAGGGGAGGCGCTTTTCCCGTCTTCCCTTTTCCATGGCGGGGCGGGATTCGCGGTGGCGGGCCTGGTGCCCGGCTGGACCGGGTGTCTTCATGCCTGGCCGCGGGGGGCGGGTGCGTCCTGTAGATGGGCGCCCCCCCTCCCCCCCCATCTCCATCCGGGCTACCGGGGCGCGGCGGAGGGGGTCTGCGCGGGTGACGTCACCGCAGAGCGTGCCGCCGCCGGCGGAGCCCCCCCTCCCACGTGACTGCGGCGGCGCCGCTGCCCGGACCGGCCCCGCGGGGGGGCCGCGCCTCACGAGCCCGCCCTCGGGAGCCGGTTCCCTCGTTAGCCGCGCATTCGCGATGAGCTTGTGGTGCGGGCCCGAATCCCGCTGTCACCGCCGACCCTACTCGTGGCCCCGCTAACGTGCGCTTTACCGGCTGCCGCGGGGGGATCTGCTGCTCACCGCCGCGCCTGGTTTCCCACGGGGGCTTCCCCGGGGCTCCAGTGGTATGTCGGCCTTGGCCGGCCCTCCCAGTAGGGAGGGCTGGTGTGTCTCTCTGGGGCAGGGTGCAGCACTTCAGTAAATAGGACACAGTTGCCCTTTAAAACATCCCTCGGATAACGCGAGACCGATTTTTAATGGGGTTGAAACCTTAAATATGCAGACATTTTTGGAGGGAAGTCAGCTTTAAAGATCTTAATGACATGAATTGGAACTAACAGACGCCTGAACTTTCCTTCAAAATGGGAGATGCATGACATGCTGGAAAAGGGAAGCTCTTCTCTAGCGGCCATTCTTATGCATGTTAAGTCATTGGGGTTTAGTGCCAAGTAAATTGGGTCATTCTGCAGCAATGCACTCCCTAGTGAAGAACACTTAGGTAGAGCCCCATACATGCAGTTTTACACTAGAAAGACCCTTGTATGATGCCTTGTGTCTTGCTTGGAGTCTGAGTAAACCTGCAGAAAATGACTGCTATTCTGCCTGGGTACTCTCTGTGTCTTGATAGGGACCTGCTGTTCTGCTTGGGATGTAACACAGGGAAGACCAGCATTTTTCTCCCTAAATGCAAGTGTGAGAGTAATTAGGAACACAAGAATTAGGGCTCAGTCTGGTTTTCCCTCTGAAGATTTAGCTGATGTGTCCACATGTGTGACCATCCAGGCTTATCTTCATCTGCAGTCTAATTTGGCTCCCAGTTGGAGTTGAAACACCCAAGTATTGAATTGGCTGGAGCTCAGGTCTCATAGCTGATCATGGGCTTGGAGTCTTTTTACATAAAAGTAGCATCTGAGATGGTGGCTGGGTCTGCAAGGCAGGTTGGTGGAAGCTGCTCTTAACTGATTAGTGTGGTAGGTTAAAGTGTGTAAATAACTAAATACATGGTGGATTAAAACCAGTATTTGAGAGGAGGCTGTCTGGCTGTGCTGGTGTTGGCACCATTGACTGGTTTCACATCAGCTGTGTTCATAGATTTAATCTTGGCACAAAAAAGCCTGAGAGGCTGTGTTGAGTCTAGCTCAGTTTGTACCTGGTGGCAGGACGCAGATGTCCTGTGCTGAGGACAGTTAGTGGCCTCCTGCCTCATTTAAAACACTGTACTGGTGCTGGACAGGTGAGGATTGTCCTGAAAGCACTAAGGCTGGAATTCTGTATGTAGGAGCCAGTGCTGGCATTACTGACCTACCTGCCCCTTGGCTAATGAAGATAATGATTGAGTAGACATAAGCCCTAGCTACTTCTTGGAAAAAAGTCAGCAGATCACTGCCTTTTGCAAAATAATGGTGAATAAGGTCCTAAATACCGAGCTTTCTTCCTGAGGAAGGAGTTGCTGAATTCCTCTTGCAAAATTGCACTTGGGAACAAAAGACAGTTGTATGGCCTTTTAGACACTAGTTCTGTGCTATGCGAGCTTGCTTCAATGGAAACATCAGTGAGAGATACAAACTTGAGTCAGCATTTTAATAGGAATTCCAAGTGTTGCTTGGCATGTCTAAACTAGGAAGTGAGGCGTGTCCTAGAAGCTGTGAATTTGATAGCCAGGTACTGTGGGATAGCAAGCTAAAGGGGAAGGTGTGAAGTAGATAATTTCAGGTGAATGCTTAAGCTGTATTGAAGGTTTGGTAACTGTCATGTTGCTGCTGGTACTGGAGTGGTCCTCAATGTAGAATCTGTGTCAGATGGTCCTAATACCAGCAGGTCTGTCTGAGACAGGAAGTGAGTGTCCTGCTTGGGCCTAAGTGCATCTGATGGGTTCAGCCACTGCAACAACAGGTCAGATGCTGTTGATGCAAAATAATTTCATCTGTCCACATCACTGAACTATTTTAGTAAAGCAACTTGGATTTTTAAGGCAATATGGCAGAGGCGTTAATACAGGATAAACTAAAACTTGCAGTGTCATGTAGCTATCCAAATAGGGATATGACACATGTGCTCATGTTAATTAAACATTAGTTGTTAAAACAACCCTGATTTAGAAGTAAGGAGCTAAGTCTATGGACAAGCAGTGTAAAGCAACCTAAAATTATCCTGGATAAGAGTTAATTAGCATAGTGATCATGTCTGACTCATGCTGTATCTAAAGATCTGGTTCTTGAGGAGCTTGTATTTCTGAGACCTGTTTCTAGTAAACATAAGCAAGTTCTATACTGTCCAGGCTAGTTTGATGTGAAAACAAGTGACTTTATGCAGTGCTGTTTGGCGTTTGAACATTAACTGCTGATGGTAAACAGATAGCAGGACTTGTTCTGGTCAGCTAGTACTGATGGGAACTAGAAAGACTAAAGCAGGCTGATGTGACCTTGGCTATCTTTGAGCCTGCTTATTCATCTGAAGATTACAACTTCTGATGGGTAAAGTTCCTTTATTTTCTGTGTGTAAAATGTGGCTGGCTCAGTGTCAGGTGCTGTTGAGTGATCAAGTCGTGGCTTTTCCATGTGACTTAAAAGCATAGTATTGGACAAAGCTGTCTGATTCTGTGCTTGATGCTCAATGTAGAAAAGCACCATGTCTTAGGTGCACCTCACTAGGAGGTAAGAAATTTTACTTAACTCTTTACTATATTTTTATTATTTAGACCTGTGCTCTGGGTGGACACTGGAGCCTTAGTACTGCTTTGCTATTGAGCATCTGGAAGGCTGCTAATGAAGAGAACTCTAGCCATCAGTGTTACGATTAGTTCTATGTCTTGTCATTGTTGTTGCAAAGCTAATGAAATAGTATTTGCACACCTACTAAAATAAAAAAATACTGCAGCAGTTGCTTAGCTAATAAGGGACCTCCATGATGAAGTTGTTGGCTCAGAACATTTAGCTTCATGCAGCTGACAGCACTGTGCAGTCTGATTCTAGAAGGCATGACTATAAACAGCTTCCAGCCTTGAAGGCAAATTACACCTGTGCTTCCTGAAATACTGTCTCTTGAGTGGTGAGGAGGTGGAAGAGAGCAGAGCTGCTTGCTGCTCAGGAAGGAGCTGTAGCTCTCATCTTAAGAGGAGCTTGCAGACTCCTTAGCTGTAGCTTGCAGTAAAGCTGAAATGGCAGAACAGAGTGCAGCTCAATGTAGTGTTCTGCTCCAAATCATTAAAGAGTACTTCAAAGGCAGCATTGTATGGGCAGGGAAACTCAGTGGGTCAGATGTTTGAGCTACCAGCCTGTCTACAGTAGAGACAATGCATTTATCCTTAACAACAGGTAAATTAGTAGACTATTAGGACCAAAGTGTTGTAACAAGTGAACTGTGGGACAGCATTTCTGCAGCTCCCTTCAGTTAAGTGAAGACATCTCAACAAGGGCATCATTTCCCTTCAGTAAATGCTGGTCTTAGTCATCTGAAAAACAGGTTGAGCATTCAGGGTAAGCCATTGGCTTTACAAAACATCTCAAGCAGATAAGCTGCTGCTTGTACTGTGGCTTCTCAGGGTACTTGGTGGGACTTCTGTCTTGCCCTGAAACCACTTTGTAGACTGTAGTCTGCAGAGACTTCCCCCTGGTGTGAATGCTCAAAGCAGCACTGGAGATGAATGCCAGCTGCCTCAGGACCTTGTAGTCAACTTCCTTTTTTCTTGTGTCCTGAAACTAGCCTCTTCCATCTGTCCAGAGCCTGACTCATTTTGAGCAGTGGTTGCAAGCTGAAAAACTCTCCAGCCTGATTGAGCTGTTGGTGATGCTCAAAACAATGGTTTCACAGGCGTGTGTGCTTCCACCTGCTTGCTGTTCTCACCATGAGTAAGGCATAACTGGCTGAACTTGCTGCCTTCAGACTGTGAATCTTGAGAGCACAAGGCTTCAAGGCAGGCTAGTCTGGCCACAGGAGTGTCTGCTGGATGTGGTCAGATGACCTTGGCTTTACCATGCTTCAGAAAAAAGGCAGCTGAGCTGCAGGTGCCTGCTTGGTAAGTGCTGTAAGCTGCAGTTAGTCCAACCAGATGAAAGACTCCTGCTAACTGGTATAACAAAACTACTCTGCCAGTCAGTACCTGGAGTACAGTGGTCCACCCAATCTGAAAGGGTCATTTTTGATGTCATCTTTAAGGTTTAGGGACATGGTTTAGTAGTGGGCATGTAGAGTTAGGTTAATGGCTGGATGTGATCTTGAAGGTCTTTACCAACCAAGATGATTCTATGATGTTTTCAGGGGAGCTTTTATGATAAAGGATAAATAACAAATGACTGCTCTTGGCTGCTCGCAGAAGAGCCTGTACTCTGGTGTAAAGTGTTTGCCTTAGCATGCTTTTTAAAAAAATGTGTTAATGTCGGATGATCCAGAGTACCAATTGTAGCAGTCTGTGCTTGGACAGTTGACTGGTAACTTTGCTGCTACTGCAGGAGCTTCTTGAGGATCTGGTAGACTTGTTCTTAAATTTACTGAGCAAGAGTAATGGCCTGCCAGCCTTGCAGGTTGTTTCTGTAATGCTGTAAGTTGACAGTCCTGGGCTTGTTTGAGAATCTCCACACCCTCTCATAACATTAGGGAAGAACAGAAAGTATGCTGTCTGTTGCTAATCCTCTAACAGGTGACTCACTAAAGATTTTCAAAGTCTACAACTCCCTGCAGGGCAGTTTATCTGTTTACCTCTCCATTTATCACTGGGGGACTACCTATAGCCAGTCTTCAGTTGGCATGGTCTGAATTTGCATAAGCTCCAGATCTAGTTCCACTGTCTCACCTGTGGAGATGCAACTGGACATGACAGCAGGGTTTTTCCAGGGCAGCCATGGAGTTATCAGTTACAGTAACCTGAGGTAGAGCTGTATTTGTGTTCAATGTGGTGGTGTGGGAGGGGCCTTAGAATGCCAGGGGGAAGAAGTACCTTTCTTTGAAAATGCCCAAGCTTCTGGCATGGTAAAGCAAGGACTGTGCTTGACCTGAATACCCCTCCTAACATTTCAACCATTTAAGAACAACCTACTCAAGGATGAACAGGCATTGAGGTGAATTGATGCCTGCTGTTTGGTTCAAAGGAAGCCTACCTACTGCAGATGGCAGCCTATTTGACAATGGCTTAATTATGACAGGCTTCAGATGTAAGTACTCATCCAGAATGGTCTTTCAGACTTGCTGTGATAGTAACCCATGGTATATTCATGGAAAGTCTGATTTATGTTACTAGCTCACTTCCTGGTGCAGGGAAATCCTCCCTGTTAGTGCTCTGGAAATTCTCCATGGTAGGACATGGAGGGATCACTGGTTCTGCATGGACCAAATGCCGATGGAGTGTGTGGCTGTTTGAGTCTCTTCTTGAGCTGAATGTGTCTGACTATATTGAAACTGCATCTATGCAAATGGGTTTTGTAGCTTGAAGGCCCCTGATGATATGGGGCACTGTCCACAGGTGCATATCTGTTTGCAGAACTGATGCAAGGCTTTTGGTAACAGCCCCCTTCTATATTGAGGGAGTGTCCCATAAGGTGACTTCCTGTTAACTTAGCAAGATTAATGTTCCTGGTGTGTGACCTGACTAAGCTCTGTAACTATAGCTACAAAGATTGGTTCTAATACTTGGACTAGAACTCAAGCTAAGCCCCAGGCTGCTCAAGTACTGTCAGTGAACATCAGAAGCAGAGCTTTACTGAAAGTCCTGGCAATGGCAAGGCTACAACTAGTCTTCAGTCCTCACTGAAGCTATGTAAGCTAAGCCTGTATGGCAGGTTACATTCTAGTTCACACCTCACCTTGGAGCTGCACAGCTATAGGACTTCTGATTCAGAGAAAGTAACTGTGGCATGGGGCCAGGCACCATTACCACAACACTGAGTGCATTTTGCCCCCTAGAGCAGTCTTAAATCAACTCTGGCTTGTGAGTTCAAGGTGTCACTTTGCACAAGCATTTCAAAATCAAGCTACCTTTGAATCAGGCTTACTGGGAGTAGGTCATCTTGAATGATGTGTAAAGCAATTTCCCTGTGCTACAGCACCATCAGACTTAAAAATGGCCCAGTTCCTGGTTATGTATGAGAATGGCCTACCCAGCCTTATCACAGAAGAAAGCCAAGTGCTGCTTCTCTGGCTGCAAGGTAACTGTTTTGATAGCTTTGTATTTGCATGCTTCAAAGGTAGTGTTGCATCTTAATTTGTCTGTTAGAGGTGAAGGAACTGTATGATCTGAAGCAAATTCAGGGAGTCTTGTGTTAGTGCTACTGTTCTTGTTCTGTTTTCCCCATAAGTCTCCAAGTCCTACTGTCATGGTTTAGGGTCAGGGAGGCCCGTTAGACCTATGACAGATATTCTCTGTTAACCCCCCTCCCTCCTCAAAGAGGAACAGAAAGGGAATAAGGGAGAGAGACTTAATGACTAGAAAAGGAAACTAGAACAGCTTTAATGAGAGTGGAAGTAATCATAAGGATGGAATAGATACAGAACCAGTATCAAACCCAACCCCTCTGATGGTAATTACATCACCACGGATGCTGTGGAGCAGGCACTGGAAGAGTCCCAGACTGGGCCCAGCAGCAGATGGGAGCTGTGTTCAGGAGCTTGGTTCTGGTCCTGGATTCAGGAATGCACAGAGATTGGGATCAAAGGCAGAATGGACAGAGTCCTCCTTGGATGCTTCCAAGGAAGAAACTGGAACAGGACCAAGCAAAATGGCAAAGAGGGAGCACAAGAGCTTCCTGATCCCTCATCTTTATACTGAATATGTCTATGGGCTGGAATACCTCGTTGGTCAGTTTGGGGTCACCTGCTCTATCAGCTTCTCCCTGCAGGTGCAGCCTTTCACTTCCCTGCACCCCCAGGGTGGTACACAAGATCCAGCAGTGGCCTTGGTCTGCACACCAGCCCTTGGTAGTAACTCTAACCATGGGGTGTTACCACTGCCAGCAGCAGACCCTGCCTGTGAAAACAGGCTGCTGACTTCAGACAGTGCAGTGAGAAGAACTGAGCTGGAAAGTAAAATCACTGAACAGAATTAGTTCTGTTCTCACTCAATCCAGGACACCTATTTAGAAGATTTTGAAAAACATGTCCTTACAACTCATTGGGGTAATTAAATGCAGCATATGTGCTTCAATCATTTGCAGCTGCCAAGAGGTGCAAGTCAGTATGTGCAGGAGGGTTGACCTAAGTGCCAAACAGCCCTTAATGGAATAACTGTGCTGTTAGATTGCTCTGCTGTTGGAGGACATGGATAATCCTCTTTGCCACCTGGTCTGGAATATTGGGGTGTTTCAAAGGTGTGAGGAGAGCTACTCAGGCTAGTGAAGAGCAGTAAGACAAGCTGCCTTAGAAGATGTTGGAGAGGACTGCAGTGTGAGCCTGTTGGTCAGGATGCTGGTAAGGACCTGATTTGGAGCAGATATGCCAAGTTCTGAAGCTGTATGTATGGCACATGTCACTGTCCACCAGTGGGAGTATAATAGATCTTCAATGCTGTCTAAAACTGTCAGGTGAAAACAAGCTGCCAAAGTACATGCAGACTTCATTTGTTAATGTCTAGACCAAGACATAAGCTTTTGCCTATTCCTTAGAATTCAGATTTAACAACTGGAGATCGACAAATTATGCTAATCTGCCCCTCCCCAAAAGCTTAAGTAGGTTGGCTTTCTGTAAGTGGGTTTACAAAATCAGCTTCAGTAGTCAGCACTGCGGTAACTGCAACCCCTTCCAGTAACTTCAGACTTTGAGGAAGTAATGACTGCTCTGGTTTTAAATGGTGAGCTTCCCTTATGAGCCTGTTAGTTTTATAAAGATTCCAGATGAGGTGGTTTCTGCTAAATGCTGTAGCCAGTCTAGATGTTTAGGTAGCCTGAGTCTTGATTCCACCTCCAGTCCTTAGAAGATGCTTTTATCCAATGGAAGAGGTTCCTAATTCAAGTTAGTAATTTCTTTCTAGGTGTCCTAAGGCTTAAACCCTTAAAAGTACCATCACTGATATTGCTAGCTAAGGCTGTGTGCTAGCTTCCAGGCTCAGCTTATATCTGCAGGTAAAACCTGTCTTCTGCTCTTGACTCAGGCTTCTTGCTAAGCTGGATTTAGTTCTGTCACATTGAACAGCTCTTTACATCTGGCTCAGTGACAGTCTAGGTTCAAGAGCTTCATTATTAGAGAACCAATGTGTAAGTGATAATGATTCCCTTGAAGTTGTTTTCCACTAAAAATGAACTTGTCAGAAAAGTTTTTTGTTAGTGCAGTAATGCTATCTTTACTAACCTTGTGAAGTTTCTTCCTGCAAAGCCGTATGGATTACTGCTCAGTTCTTGACTGCCCATAGATAAGCTTCTTGTAAATGTTGAGTGAAGACCAGGAAAGCCCATATCCTAAAGCCTACTTCTAGCAGCTCTTGTGGGTAAGGAGCACTAACTCACACTTGGATGCTGGTGTAAGGCAGCTACAGATCTTTGTGGGACAAGCAGTTCTCCCCGTGGAAACCTTAGCTTTTAAGTGGATAGAGAACTTAAATAGTAAGTCTCTGAACAGAACAAAGGTTTGAAAAATCCCCATAGCTTTAACATACTCAAGTAGACTTTTGAGCAGGCAAGAGCATTGTCATGCTAAATAGGACTTGTTTGAGTGTCAGCCTGATGGTGTCTGAAAGTGAGATTACCTCCTGTTCTACATACCTTGCAGTGCTGCTTCAAGGACTTGGGTCTGGATGGCTGCTGACTTGCATCTCATCTTTTGTGTGGTAGTGAGTGCAGTCCAGAGTTGAGTTCCTAGAGTACTCCAGAGCAAAGGTGGAAGGGGATCTTTCCAAGTACTTCAGAAGCAAAGAATGAAGTATTTGTGGGAGCTTTTGTAAGACTAACACAAAGTTTTCAGGCAGAAGCCCATGTTCTCCTTAGAAAACCATGCTTTGGATTTCTGTATTGGTCTTTGCATGCTCAAGTGTTTACCCAGGTGGTCAGCAAGCCTTAGGGCTAAAGGGGCTGTGGTCTGCTATAACCTAAAAGCCATAGTCTTTGTGGTTCTAGTAGCCCAATAAGTGTTTGGACCTGGATCATTCACAGGTGAGGTTATTGACAAATGAAGGTGTCCTTTCTCCAAGGAATGGAAGGTAGCAATAATCTGAGTGTTGCTATCTCGGGATGCGTCTGAAGCTAAAATACATTTAACCCCAGGCAAAAGCGCAGGCATTTTGGTTTTGTGGAAGAGGCCCCATGAAGGTGACTTGCTAAACATTGGGTGCATCTGTGAACTTGGCCCAAGTGGTTCAAGGTTCAGTGACTGTAAAACCTGGCTTTCAGATGGGTTACATCCTGCTGTGGTAGAATGACCTGCTTTGCTGTACTGCCTCTGCAGCTCAGCTGAGTAGAGCCTTGCAGTGTAGGCTCCAGGAGGGTATAAACTCTGAAATAAGTTAAGATTTGGAACTTGGGGTTTGGTTCCTAAACTGGGAATGCATGTCTGCTAAGGAGCATACCTTGCTGTGAAGCTTGCTTAAAGAGGGGATTCTGTTATCAGTGCTGTTCACACAGCACCTTTTTATTGACCTGGCTTTGGTTTAGGACTCAGATAGGTCACTTCCTCATCCCTTAGGGGAGTATCTCTGCCTGACAAACCAAGCAGTCAAGTGACTGGTAGCATTGCACAATTCTTCCTTGTGCTGACTCAGCTGCTCTCATACTGCAGCTTAGTGAGGGAGATGGTATTTGGGGATGTTTCTAATGCACCTTTTGTCTTCCAGCCTTGGGAGCTGCATATGGAACAGCAAAGAGTGGCACGGGTATTGCAGCCATGTCTGTCATGAGGCCTGAGCTCATCATGAAGTCAATCATCCCTGTTGTCATGGCGGGCATTATAGCTATTTATGGCCTCGTAGTGGCAGTCCTCATTGCCAATGCCCTCTCACCTTCTATCACACTATTCAAGTAAGTTGCTTCATCTGTTGGTTTTTTGTCCTGTAACTGTTTTGATGCTGCTGAATGGGTGGGGTTTGCTCCAGATTGTCAGGGAGCACCATCAGTGCTAAATGCTCCCAAACTGGGCATAGCAGTATGGACTGGATTTCAGCTGTGCTGCCTTGATGGCTTAGCCACAGTAGCAGTGCTGCCTGATTGGTTTGCTCTGTTAGCCAACAGATCAGACATCCCACAGAGATAATGCAGTGCTTTATGGCTTGAAAGGAATAGTGTACTGGTAGTACTGGGATGGGAGGCTAAGCTTGTTTCATGGTGCTACATTCTAGACCTGGAAGTCACAGGTCTTTCCAAGACTGTTTAAATAGTTCCTGTTTCCTGGGAGATGCAAGTGAATAATTAATATGGCTTCTTCATGTGCTGGTAAATCAATCCTCAAGCTATACATCAGGCCTCTGTACAAACTACAGTCTGAAACTTAATCTACTCTTGGTCCTTGAAAATAGTTGGAGCTGTGCATTTTTTCAGTGTCAGAGATTAGAGTCTCAGGAAGCATCTTTGTTAAACACCCTGTGCTTGCTTAAAGAGTATGGAAACTCTTTCTGCAGGAAAAGTTCACTTCAAATGTTTAAATGTTATTTCTTAGTTGCTTTGGGGAGAGGAAAAAAGCCTAGCTTGAAGTTTAAGGGTTGGGTGTCTGCTTGCCACTGTAACTCTTTTCATCTCTGTCCTACAGGAGCTTTCTTCAGCTGGGTGCTGGCTTGAGCGTGGGCCTCAGTGGTCTGGCTGCTGGTTTTGCCATTGGCATTGTGGGTGATGCAGGTGTACGGGGAACAGCACAGCAGCCCAGGTTATTTGTGGGCATGATCCTGATTTTGATCTTCGCTGAAGTCTTGGGTCTCTATGGCCTCATTGTTGCCCTTATCCTCTCCACAAAGTAAATGTCACGGTATGATGTAAAGAGATGTAACAAATCCACATTTAAAAAAAAAGCTCCAGAATGAAAATGGTCTCTCCAATGTGTACAGTTGTCCCAATTTGGTAGTTGATCTCTTGTAAATGCGCAATGTATGTTAGTGACTTGTCTGTCCTGTGTGTACTTCAATATTAAATTGGATGGGCTGCTCCAAGCCTGCTGCATGGCTTGGGGTGGCCTGTGTGCAATTTTCCACCCATTGCTGTTAGTATTTTATGTATAAATATGAACTAGAAAATGTAATTTTTCTCTTCACTGGATGTTTATTTATAAAAGACTTGACATGTTCATACATCTATGGAGCAAGGATTTTCAATTTCCCATGCTATATATATTAATCTTATATATAGGTAGATTACACTGTGGGGTCAATTGTAAGTGCAGAGAATTCCTTGGATGTAACTTTGATTCTAAAGATTGCTGTAGTGTCCTGGTATTGGAGTATGAGAATTTTGTGTTTTATTACAGCAATTGTCCGAAACACTCCCGTGTTTCAGTAGTAACTGCGTATGCTCCGGCATCAGAGTCGTGCACCCAGTGTTGGGTTACAAACTTATACCATGTTTCCAAATAAAACTTCCTCACTACATTGCTGTAATGAGTCCTCTGCCTCTGATTTCATGCTTCTGCTGCTCCTTTAGGAAAAGGAGGGGATCCTTCAGGGGGAGGCAGGTTCTTGAGGTGACTGAGTGCTATGCAGCACTGATGCTCTCACCCCTGCTGAAGCATTCCCTTTTTCTTCTGGGTGAGTAGTGATGCTTTTTCCACTGCTGCCTACAGGCGGTACCCCCAGCGTGAGCAGGACTGTGAGGCTGTTGCACTGTTGTGCTCAGGCTCTGGCACCTGTACTGGGCTGTAGCCTGGACAGGCAGGGTCAGGGAGCAAAGGTGCAGCTTCAGTGGGAGACCAGGAATAGGAGCTGCCCAAGACCATTTAGGCAGCTCATCCCTGGGATAAGGCTGCCCAGAGAGATGGAGTCTTCTCTGGAGACTTTCAAAACCTACCTGGCTTCATTCCTGTGTGGCATGGTGATGCTGCTTTGGCAAGGGGTTTGGACTCTATGATCTCTAGGGGTCCCTTCCAACCCTTAACGTTCTGTGATGGTGCTGCAGAAACTTGGCTGGTTGGAAAGCTGCCCTGTTAGCAGCAATTGCATTGAGTACCTGAACAGTAGTCTTATTAACAAAATGGGTTCATTCAAGAACTTGTGTGTTTAACTTGTAAATCAAGAGCATTGAGCTGAGAATTCTGCTTTTGCAGCTAGCAAATGCAGAAGCAATCTTATCTTGTCCTGAGAGTTTGTGTTTCTGTTGCAAAGCAACACTGAAGCTTTTGTGGGGGAACAGATATTGGACCTCTACAAATACAGAACTTGTTCCAAATTGCCTTTGGGAAATAAGTAACCTTAATCTTAGTTGCATAGCTTGGAGAACAAGCTTCACCTTGTTTAAGCTAAAATGTTAATGCTACACAGATACCTTGTGCCTAGTTATGCCTCTCCAGTGAAGCTGAGGAATCTGGAGCCATTTGTCAACCTCTATCAGCCTGGCTGGGAATGGAGGTGTGGTGGTCTGTGTATTTCACATGTGTATGTCTGTGCATGAAGAGCTGTGGCCAGAGCATGAGGAATTCACTGAAGCTGTCTGGAGCTTCCAGCCTGCCAGGTGCATTCAACAGCCCAGGCCTGGTAGCACCTTGTACACCTGGGTAGCTAGTCTACAAACTGGGGACCAGTCAGGAGACTTCAGTTATGAGCTAATCATTCTGATAGTATGGCTTTTGTGAAGGTGTATTGTTGATCAATAATTAACAAATTAATTGGTTTATTCTGTTTGCTGTAAAGCTGATCTGAGTTAACAGGCTCTTGGCTTTGGGCTGGGCTGTACTAGTGGGTTTGTGTTTTGGAAAAGCTTTTTTGTGGGGCAGGCTGAGCAGTGGGGGTGCTTGGGCTGTCTTGTGTCAGCTGATTTAAGGAAAACCTGGATGTCTGCTGAAGCATTACTGGGGTAAGGGAAAATTCCTGATCTGATTGGTCTTGGTTGTTCTTTCCTTCAGCAAAAGTAGACTACTCTAAACTTTTCTCTGACTGTGACTCCTGACTAAAGCAGCTATAGCATCATTCTCTCTCAGCATTTACTGCAGTGTCTTCCCAGTAGTTCTGTGCAGTCTGATAGAGCTTGTAGCTGGGAGGGGGTGAGTCACAAATTCAGGCTATCTGGAAAGTGTGTCATGTATGTCTTGCAGTTCTGGTGACAGGAATTGTATTTTGCTTGTGCAGCAGGACAGGAGACAGTCCTGGTTGGGACTGCAAATAGCTGAAGATCTGGTTTTACCTTTAAGAGAACCTGCTGCCAGCCTTGTTTTTGCCAATTTACAGGAATATGAGCAAATAGCATTAAAAAGAGACACTAAATGCTGGTGGTAGCTCTCATCTCTAAGATGAATAAGCAACTTAAAGCACCAGTCTACAGGAAGTCTTTTAAGATCCCATTGTAGCTCAGTGACTGCCTTACAGAAGGCAGTGACTAGGTTGAGAATGGTGATGGATACTTAGGCAAATGCAGGCAAAATCCCATCAACAGCGTTTTGGTTCCAGCCTTAGAACATGAAGCCTTGCTTGTTAGTGTATAAACCCATACAGATCACAAGAACAGAAGCTAGGGTTAGCATGCATAGGTGGAGGAATGCTTTGTGCTGCGTATTTGCAAATGCACCGGGAGTAAAATTAATAATCTGAGCACGATGCCTTGGCCAAGCATTTTCTGCCAGTGATGCTCCAGATCTTCACTGACAGCTCCCACATGAAAACTTGCATTTCAAGTCCTTCACTGATGCTTTGCATCAGCACATTTCTCAAGCAATTCAGGGCATTAAGAAAACTTGGGGACCTTTTTGGTGCCTTTGCTTCATTTGCTGACAGTGGTTAGACCAGAGCACAGCCCTGTCTGGCAGGGATTCATGCAGTATTTGGCTTGGAAGAGGGGAACAGGCAGCTTCAGAGTGTGAAATGATGGACTCTGTGCCTGATTAAGAGGTGGCATCTGCTGGCACATAAGTAGCCCTCTGTACTGTAGCAGGTTGCTGCCTGGGAGTGCACTGCAGAGTGAGTCAGCCCTGCGGAGGGAGCAGTGAGTGGGGTGGCTCTGCAGCAGCAGAGGGTAAATGTCCATTAGCAGTCGGTTCACACTGGGTAGGGTTAAGGGAAGCCTGCTGCCAGATGCCTGCATAGGCAATGCCTTCAGAGAGCTTGCTGACCTTCCTTTTTTTTTAGCTTTTTCATACGGTCTTTTTTCATTATTTTTTCTTTCAGAGGCTGCAGATTCTTGTGTTTTGGTTTGGGGATTTTTTGTGTGCGGG